>JBAGKK010095330.1:0-22167 GCA_037177015.1 Euceroptres primus
TTCAGAACAAATTTCAGTTTAAAATGAAATCAAATAAAAATTTCGTTCATTTGAACGTTCAGAACTTCAGGCATATTAAAAGTGGCTCTCGGAGGCAAAACTACCACAATCGAGAATAGTTACAAATGAAATAGAAAGAAAGAAAGAAAGAAAAAATCGTACTAAACGTTTTTGAAAAAAAAAGGTTTTTTCATTTTTGACAATTAAAAATCTCATTTTTCTCGCAAACGAAGCAAAATATAAATAGTAGGTCATAGTTCAAAATTGTTCCCCTTCCTGAAATCTACGAAACTGCACTCTTACCAGATGTATATCTTGTGTATTTTAACAAAAATTTTCAAAAAAAAAAAAAAAACTACAAAAGCGACTAAAATTGCATTTAGTTTAACGAACTTCAAAATTATATTTTTAAAATCGCCTGTTTTTAGTTTAGAAACAATGTACAAAACATACTTCATGAGATTATTAAGCTTTCTGAACTTCAAAGTGAAGAAAAATTTATTTTTATCTCCAAAATTGAAGAAATATTATTTTTAACCGCTGAAAGTAATATTTTTCTCGAAAACGATGCAAAATATGAATAGGAGTTTATAGTTTAAACTTGTTCCTCTTTCTGAAATCTACAAAATTATACCCATACCAGATGTTCATCTTGTATATTTCAACAATTTTTTCAAAAAAATAGAAAAAATCGATAAAAATGGACTAAAGTAGCATTTAGTTTAACGAACTTTAACATTTTTTAAAAATATCTTAAATATATTATTAGACATGAAGACTTTTGTAATGGCAAAAAGCAAACATGTTTTTCACATTGTTACTGACCTAGAAGCAAACATTTTTAGAAATAAAATGTTGAAGTTCGTTAAAGTCAATTCTATTTTAGTCGCTTTTTTCTATTTTTTTGTTGTTGATAAATTTGTTTAAATACACAAGATAAACATCTAGTGAGGGTATAAATTTATAGATTTTAGGAAGAAGAACAATTTTAGAGATAAAAACCAATTTTTCTTTACTTTGAAGCTTAAGAAACTTAATAATATCATATAAAATCTTCACATTGCTACTAAAATAAAAACAAACGTTTAAAAAACTAAAATGTTAAAATTCATCTTGTTGATTTTTATTGACCTCTGGTTATAAAAGTTGGTGTTTTGCATGGGCTTAGAGTCGAATAATTTAAAAAAGCTGTATTTTTTTTTAACCAAACGTTTCAACTCTCATGTGCAGGGTGGCCGTTTTCACCGCCGAAAAAATTCCCGGTCATCAAAAAAATTCCCGGTCATCGAAAATTTTTTCCCGGTCATTAAATAATAGTTTCCAATAAATAACAGTTAATGCAATGGGTTTTAAAAGTTTTAAAATGTTTTTTATTTAATATTCTGAACATACAAACATGAGTTTCTTTTTAATTTAACATTAAAATAGTTTATATTATTGAAGAAGTACAAATGGAGGTTTTTCAACTAACCCCTAGTGATTAATGCTTTTAGGGCGAACATTTTTATATGTTTCTCAAAGTAACATTAGGCTATTTTATATAATGAAATGTCACTGTGAGTTAAACGAGAGCATAAGTTTGAAATCAATGTAATATAATAATTTAAGTTCAACTAATCCAGAGTGACTAAAGTGTGATATTAAAATATATAAGACCGAATCCATTTTAAATCAGGCAGACAGTGCAACTGCAAGTTACAAAATCGGTCGTCTATGAAATATGTTGTTTTTTAAAGGAAATAAGAAGACATGTATTTTACCGTTTAAAAAAATACATTTTCACGAAATTATGAGCATCTGAATTTTGAAAGCGACCAATAAATCTCACCATAATCATGAAAGAAAACGCTGTTTTTTTAAAAAAAGGAGCTTAAAATTCAAATACTCATAACTTCGTGAAAGAGTATTTTTTCTCAAAACGGAAATTACATTTGATACAAACGCTGTTTGTTTAATTAAATAATTATAAATTTTAAAGAAGAAATATAAGAATTTTAAGCAAACATTATAAAGATTTTTTTGAATATAAAATTTACAATTATAAAAGAAAAAATTGTTGTCTTTTTTTAATATTCAGAATGACAGATATGCAATTGAAACGAAATATATTTTTGAAAACCATTAACAATGAAAATTAAAGTAGGATAAATATTACAATAATATCCAGAATTTCTGGAATCTCATCAGTTATAGTTTTTATAAGTAACTTAAAAATTGTGTAAGGAATTGTCGATAAAACCAACAAATTTTAAAATATTAAAGTTCGGTAAACTAAATGCTATTTTAGTCATTTTTTTTCGATTTTTTAGATTTTTTCTATTTTTTTTTTTTTTTTTGAAAAATTCGTTAAAATACACAAGATAAAAATCTGGCAAGGGTATAATTTTATAGATTTTAGGAAGGGAAACAATTTTGAATTATGAACTGCTATTCATATTTTGCGTCGTTTTCGAGAAAAATGAGATTTTTCATGGTCAAAAATGAAAGAAAACCTTTTTTCTCAAACACGAGTAGTACGATTTTTTTCTTTCTTGGCTTAAAAAAACCGGGGGGTATCCCCGAAACACATACAAAAGAGAAACTCGATTTGCAAGCATTTTTGGGTTGAACTTAATCGAGACCAGGCGTGTTTTTGGTCATTTTTGGAATGAATCTCAATGGTCAAGTTATTAAGAAGAGTTGCAAAGCAAAAAAAAAACAGAAGAAGATAAAGTTCAGAAGCAATTCGGATGTCTTTTACTACGAGGACCTTTCAGTTAAAGTTGGATCAGCCGCCACCATGATCGCTGATGAGAGGGTTCCAAGGAAATTATCGAGGTAACACTTGAGATAGAAATGAATCATTCGAATAAACTTATTCAAAATGAAACGCAATCGTACACAACGCATAGTGATTCAAGAAAGAGGCACTCGACCTGCTGAGTTTTGACGCGGTTTATAGCGGATGGTTTAAGTAACAGTAGCCCCTCTCAATCTCAATACTACGTACATATGTATATATACAGATTACGGGAACACATCTACGCCACACCCACTTGCACACATACATATTCACTATACATAACGCTATACTTCAAGCCTCAAGCAGGGCCGCATAAATAAATTATCTCAACAATTCATATGCAGTTTGTCTGAAAACTTCCTTCAAGAAGTTATCAAAGAATTGGGACGTTAAACTGCTACATATTTAAATACTGATTACCAGGAAAGTGGAAACGTAACAATAAACTAGAAAACAGCGAACGGAGAATGTATCTAGAAAATTGGTACTAATATTTGTTGCAAATCCCCCAAAAAAAAACATGAATTCAAGATGAACCGAAAATAGTTCAAAATAATCTGCAACAAAAATTAATTATACCACGACTCTGAATTGGGTCAAAATGAACCGGAAAATAAATGTAAAATATAGAGTTCATTTTGAACTAATTCAGAGAATTAATTTCTGATCGTTTCTTTTTGTTGCAGATCTTGAACTTTTTTACATTCTCATCATATGAGAGTGTACTAGTTGGGTTCATCTTGAACTCATTTTTTTTATACCAAGGGATAGGCGTAGACTCGTTCGATTCTAGTTTTGAATATCTTTATATCCACGCTCTTATCTTGGTACAAATTTAACTTTAATTTCCCACGAGTTGATTACTTTCGTATCTACATTTGAGCCACGCTTATCAGTTTGGTGTCGATTCATGGATTATTTCTACAGCCCGAACCGCTGCTTATTTCTGCAGCCCGGACCGCTGCGTACAATAAACTTGCACGTAAATGTGCTCACTTAAAGCCATTTTGCATAAAATATTATGCATTTATAAAATAAACGATTTTCGTGAAAGTGTACGCCTCACAGTGGTTCAGAATTGGATTTTTGCGGACAAATTAGTCTACAGGTCACAATCTTTATTTGATTTAGACGTCCCTTTTAAAAAATTGACGCTGAATAAATTCCCCAGTGATCCCTCGAGGCCGATATTTGATTTTTTTGCTTTTGCAAAATTCTATGTAAACAACAAAAGTAGAAAAAATGTTGTTTTCAGAAAAATCATTATTTTAACCCGAAAAAAATGATTTGTGTAAACTAAACATCCAGTAAAATCAATGCATTTGCAATTAAAATACCTAAATAATTGATTTGATGAGCATAAATTAATTGTTATAAATAACTTAATTGTTATAAACAAGTTTTATAAACAATTACACTAATTTGCCATTTTAGGACAGGAATATATTTTTCTTTACTATAATTTATTATGTTAATATTATGTTATATTATATATTATATATTATAATATTAATATTATGTTAATATTTATTATGTTAATTTTTATCTTTACTAAAATTTATTATGAAAGTTTCATCTAGCAACACAAAATTTACAAAAACTATGAATTGTTATTGTTATAAACAAATTTTATAAAAATATACTCGAATTTAACATTTTCAAGTAAAAAAAAAGTATTTTCTGACCTGAAATTACTGAAATTTGTTATGAAAGTGTCAGCCAGTCAAAAATTAAGAATTGTTATCCTTATATACAAATTTTTGTGTAAAAATACTCAAATTTTACATTTTCAAGTAGAAAAAGTAATTAGTTACTGCAATTTGTTATGTAAGTATTCTTTATTTTCTATATCTGCTACGATCTACTTTATTTAATGACAAAACGCACTGTTATAAAAATATCATGAACAAATATAGTTTTTATTATCGAAGAAAATATTTTATTTTAGATTCTTTTTTGTAGCTGAAAATAAATCAGAACAATTTCAATCAGGATTGATCAGAGAATACGCTAACCTTAAAGAAGAATATGAAAATTAAATGTTTATTTATGAATTTGTTTATAGCAATAACAATTCTGAATTTTTAACAATGTTTTGTTCCTGGCTGATACTTTCATAACAAATATCAGTCATTTTAATCCCGAAAATACTTTTTTTCTGTTTAAAAATGTCAAATTTGAGTATTTTTCATAAAATTTGTTTACAAGAATAACAATTCGTAATTTTCGACAGTGTTATGTTAGTGGCTGACACTTTCCTAACTAATTTCAGTAATTTTAAATCAGAAAATACTTTTTTTCTGTTTGAAAATGTCAATTTCGAGTATTTGTTTATAACAATAAGAATTCTTAATTTTTAACAAGATTTTGTAACTGGCTGACACTTTCATAACAAATCTCAGTAATTTTAAGCGAGAAAATACTTTTCTGTTTGAAAATGTCAATTTCGAGTATTTGTTTGTTTCCAACTGTTGAAATTGTGTTTTATATAATTTTCCATAATTTTGAGTTTTCTTAAGTTATATTGCAAGAAATTTGGATGGAAACAATATGACGATGGATAAAATTTCTCCATCATATTATTCTTGTTAATATTATAAACAAATTTAATTAAAAAATGCATTATTCAGGCATTTGTCGACAGAAAAATTCGTTTTTTTCTATGTCAGTTCTTTTAATTAGGAACTTCATGATAATTTCAGCAAAATTCATCATTTGTTGATAAATTTTATGATTTTTTTAAACAAATTTAATTTAAAAAATGCACTATTTGTGAATTTGTCGACGGAAAAATTCGTTTTTTTTTTTCAATTCCAGTCCTTTTAATTGGGAACTTCATGATAATTTCAGCAACATTCATAATTAGTTGATAAATTTTATGTTTTTTTAAACAAATTTAATTTAAAAATGCATTATTTGGGCATCTGTCGACGAAAAAATTTGTTTTTTTCAATGTCAGTCTTTTCAATAGGGAATTCCATAATAATTTCAGTAACATTATGATTATTTGATAAATTGTATAATTTTTTAAAAACAAATTTAATAGACGTATGCATTATTTGGGCATTTGTCGACGAAAAAACTCGTTTTTCTCAATTATCAAACCTTTTAATTGGGAACTTCACGATAATTTCAGCAATATTTATAATTAGTTGATTAACTTTATGTTTTTTAAAAACAAATTTAATAAAAAATGCATTATCCAGACACTTGTCGACGGAAAAATTAGTTTTTTTTTCAATTTCAGTCCTTTTAATTCGGAAGTCCATGATAATTTCAACACTCATACTTAGATGATAAATTGTATGATTTTTTAAAACAAATTTAATAAACAAATACAATATTTAGGCATTTGTCGACGAAAAAATTCGTTTTGTTTCAATGTCAATCCTTTCATTAAAGAATTTTATTAACTACGAATGCCCAAATAATGCATTTGTCAATTAAATTTGTTTAAAAAAAAATGATACAATTTATCAAATAATCATAATGTTGCTGAAATTATCATGCAGTTCTCAATTGAAAGGACTGTCATGGAAAAAAAAAATTTTTTCGTTGACAGTTCCCCGAATAATGCATTTGTTTATTAAATTTGTTTAAAGAAACATAAAATTTACCAACTAATTATAAATGTTGCTAAAATTATCATGAAGTTCCGAATTAAAAGGACTGGCATTGGAAAAACAAATTTTTCCGTCGACAAGTGACCTAATAATGCATTTGTTTATAAATTTAAAAAAAATCATAAAATTTATCAACAAATTTTATTGCTTTGCTTATGAATGTTGCTGAAATTATCATGAAGTTCCTAAATAAAAGAACTGACAGAAAAAAACGAATTTTTCTCTCAAAAAATGCCTGAATAATGCACATGTTTATTAAATTTGTTTGAAAAAATCATAAAATTTATCAACAAATTATGAATTTTGCTGAAATTATCATAAAGTTCCTAATTAAAGGAATAATTGACATCGTAAAAAACGAATACTTCGACAAATGCCCGTATAATACATTTGTTTATTAAATTTATTTATAATATGAACAAATATAAGCTTAAGAGAAATTTTCTCCATTATAATATTGTTTCCATCCAAATTTCTTGCAATATAACTTAAAAAAACGTAAAATTATTGAAAATGATAGAAAACACACTTTCAACAAATGATTTGTTTATATTTTATCAGACCAGACATTCACATATCTCAAAGAATCATTCCATGAATTGACAAAATCAATACAAACAATGACTCCGACATGACATACAAATCGCCCAACCTTAAAAAATTTGTTTGTTCATTATATTATCATGGATATTATCATCTTCAATTATTTAAAGACAAGAAACTATTGCAATCAGAGTCTAATGAAGCAAATTATATTTCATAACCAAGAATATAATATGCCTGAAGTTCTGAACGTTCAAATGAACGAAATTTTTATTTGATTTCATTTTAAACTGAAATTTGTTTTGAAGTATTGGTTTATTAATAAAGGAACTATTGTAATGATAAAAAAGCTCATGATCCTTCTTTTTGTTTTGTAGTTGGAACAATATTTCAAGCTAAATTTTAGTTCTGAAACAAATTTTCGTTCATTTGAACGTTCAGAACTTCAGACACATAGAATATAATACTCTAATCTCTAATCATTTTGGCATTCACAACAACGACAAAACCTTCAAAGATTAATTTCGATAAATTTTGAAAGAAAAACTAATGCATTAAGTTTTATTTTTTAATTAAAAAATTGCAAGTTTTATCATTTTCATTTTTTGCTAAAGTTGAATTTGTAAGACGGATGGAAAATGAAAAGCAAAGCTTTCATATACATAGTTATTGTATATGTATACCATCATATACATACATAGTTATTTGACTTTCATCTTTCCCTTACCGGAAACTGTGGAAAGAATGCACCCCTAGAGTACTTGCGTGCAAGAGTACTTTCTCTGCCAACTGACGACCGCACTGGTTTGTAAAATATAAAGAGTGGAGCCTAGCTACGTAGCTACCAACCAATCGAGAAAACGCCTCTGGTACCTGTGATATTCTCGACTCCTGGAACATGGCAAAGCCTTGTTGCTAAGGGAAGGCTTCCACGGCCTCGTAACGCAAGTAGTCATTCATTAGTAGAGCCTAACAAGAGTTTCAAGATCACTGACTTCTTATGCAGGGAACCAGCCCTCCTGATGAAGGGTCAATAATTAATTTTTCCTTTGCAACAACACACACTACTACAAAATTTCTTAACTTAATACATTGAGGAAAATTAATTGATTATATGAACTGGATATTAAAAATAAAGGATAATACCCGCAAAGAAAATAACAGAACATACTCCGTATGATCTATAATCTTTTTCTAACATCTATGAATATAAGAAACAATAATAATACACGGGAAAGTGAAAACAGAGAGCACAACTGAAACAGACAAAGAGAGATGCTGGAATAAACAAATACTCATTGAACCTGTTACTTCCTACACGTGGAGAAAGGAGTTCAGCGCGATTGCTGTAGTAAAGCTTGGAACAAGCGAGTGACTCATGGAAAATCTTGGTGATCAGTACTGTAATAGAGTGTAAGGCTCGAGTACAAATACATGCATGCTCGCAGATACTTCAATGAAACGCGGGCTCTTTCTTTATGCCTTTGAACATTATCACAATTATTCAAATAGACGCGTGCCCATACAAAAGATGTAGTTCAGTCAAATTGGCGGAAAAAGAGGCGATATCCCGTAACTCACGAGCGCATTTTTTTTGCTTAATCGCTTCAGTTTGGGTCACTTATATACCACCTGATTTTGTGACAAGAATTTCGGACTGGAATCCGGGCATATTTTTTGAAAAAGGTGCCAAAAATCACATATGCGTGGATTGTTGCTCTTCTATGTATTTTAGTGAAAAAAGGTAGAGAGAAAAAAGAAAATAGACAAAATTCTGAGAAATTGGGGAAAAAATAATGTCCTGGCGTTAATACTTTGCGAGATACAGCGTTTCGAAAAACCCTGTTTTTTTTATTTTTGCCCAAAAATCGCTACTTTTATGTACCTGAAGTTTTGAACATTCAAATGAACGAATTTTTTTTCTTAAATCAAATTTATCTTCAAATATTGTTCCAACTACAAAATAAAAATAAGAATAATGAGCTTTTTTATCATTACATTAGTTTCCTTATTAATAAACCAATATTTTAGAACAAATTTGAATTTAAAATGAAATCAAATAAAAATTTCGTTCATTTGAACGTTCGGAATTTCAGGCACATCTACTTTTCAAAAAATCATCTAGAATTTGTATAATCGATTGACCTACGCTAAAATGGTCGACAGATCACTTAAAGTAGACGGAATGATTTTTTATTTAAGACAAAGAAGAGATCTAGGTCCAATAGATCGCGAGCTACGACCTCTCAAAGATGACACCTTTTTGCCTGTTTTATGACCAAAAATTATGGGTTTAGTTTTTGTGAACAGCGTTTTCTATTAAATCTACGTTTATGCTGCCAGAGGATAACTAAAAGTACATAAAATCCCACATAAAGTGAAAAAAAAGAATTTTGTATCTTCATAAACTTTGGAGTTATGAAGTTTTGAAACTTTTTGTTTTTTCACTGTTTTTCTCAAAAAATGGAAAACACGTTTTCTTGATTGTTTCAGCAATCCTGACGTAAATTACATAAGGATAAATAAAAGAGGACTCAATTCTGAGAAATTAAAAAAAACTTGGTTCTAACTTAAATAGGTCGAAAGTTATGACCTCTCAAAGTTGACCCTCTCTGTCTTTTGTGAGTCAAACGTACTGACAAATGTAATTTCAGTCATGAATTGACTAATACAATAAAATATAATGCACTAAAATACAATAAAATATAATACATAAAATATAATGATTTATAATGATCAATTAAACATTTATTATAAATAAAGTAATAATTATTTTAATGAATAAATTTTTTTTACAAAATAATTTTTCATTTTTTGCAGATTTTTCATTCTTTTTTTTCGCAGAAATTAATTCTAAATGGTTTATTCGTCACTTTTCATGAATAATAAAACATATTTATAAACAAATAAATGTTATTAAAAATTAAGTTTTCACTTTTTTAGCACTTCCAACTTCTTTTGTCTCCTAAATTAATTGAAAATAAGTAAGTATTCATTATTTATAAGTAAAACAAAATATTATTTTTTAATCAATAAATGTTAACACAGAGTCCCTTTTCTCATAATTATTCCATTGTTTTTAGAAGGAACGGAGAGTGCACAGTAAAAACGAATGCTTAAAATTATTACACTTTAAAATTAAATTAACTTAAATTCAGTAAAATTTGTCTGATTTTAAGGAAATAATTCTGAATTTATAAGACCTTAATGGATGAACTCCAGAACTTGAATTTATAATACCTCAATAGATGAATTTCAGAACTTTATTATTATCCATGGATAATAATAAATAATAATAATAAATAATAATAATACATTTCTGGAATACATCCACTGAATTCCAGAACTTGAATTTATAAGACCTCAATGGATGAATTTCAGAACTTGAATTTGTAAGATATCAATGGATGAATTCCAGAGCTTTATTATTATCCTATATATGAGAGAATGACCGGAGAAGCAGGATATCTCGCATATATCAACCAAAGGTGAAGACTAAGGAAAAAGATGTACTTTATTATTATCCATGGATAATAATAAACATCTGGAATTCATCCATTGAGGTCTTATAAATTCAGAACGATTTCCTTAAAATCAGATAAATTTTGTTGAATTTAAGTTAATTAAATTTTAAGTTTTAATTATTTTAAACATTCGTTTTTACTGTGCACCTTCCGTTCCTTCTGAAAACAATGGAATAATTATTATGAGAAAAGGGACTCAGTGTTAACATTTATTGCTAAAAAAATAATATTTTGTTTTACTTATAAATAATGAATACTTACCAATTTTCAATTAATTTAGGAGACAAAAGTAGTCATAAGTGCTGAAAAAGTGAAAACCTAATTTTTAGTAACATTTATATATATATATATATATATATATATATGTGTATGTATTCATAAATATGTTTTATTACTCATGAAAAGTGACGAATAAACCATTTTGAATTAATTTCTGCGAAACAAAGACTAAAAAATGTGCAAACAATGAAAAATTATTTTGTAAAAAATTTTTTTTTATAATTATTACTTTATTCATAAGAAATGTTTAACTGATCATTATAAATCATTCAGTGCATTATATTTTATTGTATTAGTCAAAACATTACTGAAATTACATTTTTCAGTACGTTTGACTCACAAAAGACAAAGAGGGTCACTTAGAGAAGTCATAACTTTTGACCTATTTAAGTTAGAACCGCATTTTTTTTAATTTCTCAGAATTGAGTACTCTTTCATTTACCCTTATGTAATTTACGTCAGGATTACAGAAACAATCAAGAAAACGTGTTTCCCATTTTTTGAGAAAAACAGTGAAAAAACAAAAAGTTTTAAAAATTCATAACTCCGAAGTTTATGAAGATAGAACATTGTTTTTTTTTCAATTTACGTGGAATTTTATGTACTTTTAGTTATCCTCTGGCAGCATAAACGTAAATTTATTAGGAAACGCTCTAGTTCACAAAAACTAAACCCATGGTTTTTGGTAATAAAAACAGTCAAAAAGGTGACATCTAAGGTCGTAGCTCGCGATCTATTGGACCTAGAGGGTTGTTCTTTATCTTAAATTAAAGATATTTACATCTTACAGATGACATAATTACGCCTACAGATTACTTAAACTGTAGACCATTTTGGCTTAAGTCAATCGATTATACAAATTCTAGATGGTTTTTTGAAAATTGGACAAAAATCTAAAAAAACAAGGTTTTCCGAAACGCTGTATTTGGGAAAGCATTGGTGCTAGGACATTATTTTTTCTCCAAATTTCTCAGAATTTTGTCTACTTTCTTTCCTCTCTCTACCTTTGAAAGGACAAAAATCGAAAAAAACAGGGTTTTTCGAAACGCTGTATCTCGGAAAGCATTCGTGCTAGGACATTTTTTCCCCCAAATTTCTCAGAATTTTGTCTATTTTCTTTCCTCTCTACTTTTTTTCGCTAAAATCCATAGGAGAGCAACAATCCACGTACATATATGTGATTTTAGGCGCCTTTCTCAAAAAATATGTGCGGGTTCCGGTCTGAAATTCTTGTCACAAAACCAGATGGTATATAAGTGAGCCAAACTGAAGCGATTAAGAAAAAAAATGCTCTTGTGAGTTAATACGGTGTAAAATGACAATTTGACTGGACTAATGGTTTCAACTTCTGTGTAACCTGTAATCCAAACAGCCAGAATACATTCACTGAAAAAACAAAGTGTTATTTTAACACCGGATCTGGTGTTAAAATGACCTGCAACAAATTTTGGAGTGTTATTTTAACACTTCAATGGTATACAACAAATTCCTGGAGTGTTATTTTAACACTTCAATGGTATACATTTTTATAAATGTTTGTAAGTTTCCGGAACTTTTAGGTTACGAAAGTAACAGAAATTTTTATAAAATTTAAGATTCTTTTCAAAAACCGTATCTGAAAATTACCAAATAATAACTCCAATTTACCAAACTGAAACTGAATTTTCATGAATTTGTCTTAAATTTCAGTTACGGTAATGAATTTTCCTAAATTTATCTTACATTTACCAAATTGTAACTGAAATTAACTAAACTGTAACTAAATTTTCAGTTACATATACGTAACTGTATAAAGCTCTGAACATAAAATTTTTTTCTATTACATTTTCGGAATTTTAAGATACAAAGCTTCAGAACTTTTGTCACAAATTGCAGCATTTTCAATTGAAGGGTGGCACGGCCTAAGGAACTAAGACACATTTTGATGATTTTTCAGAAGAGACAAAAAACGTTCCGTTAAATCTAATTTTGAATTTATAAAAAACATCCTCTCCTGAGATACATCAGTACTGAATTGAAGCGTGGAAAGTTTCATTTAAAAATGTTATTAGGTTCCGATGGAGGGAGAATGTATTTTTTTTTCTACTCACGATGTATGTTTTCTCAACTTTGTCCGGTGATTAAAACTCCAATTTTCAATTTCAGAAAAAAATCAATTTTCTTTTTAGCTTTTAAGTTGCTGAATCGACGCAAAAAAAGTTTCATTGGAAAATTTCATCAAGTTCCGGGAAAGTGGATGGGGAATTTTTCTTTTCGTTCCAGATGCACGTTTTTTTTCAACTTTGGACGCTGATTAAAATCCAATTTTTAATTTAGAAAAAAAACCTTGCTACCGAGGTACTAAAGTGGGTATTGAATTGAGGCATGAAACGGTTGATTGAAAAAAGTCATTGGCTTCTGAGAAAATGGAGGAAAATTTTTTGTATGGTCCAGGCGCATATTTTCTCAATTTTAGACGGTGATTTGTATAACATCTTATTTTCAATTCAAACACGCAGAAGCGTGTTTGGAGCTATTGAGTTGGAAAAAGTTCCAAAATGTTGCAAAGGCTTGAAAAAACTTGAGAAAAAATATTTTTAAAAATTGAAAAAATGCAAAAAAATTTAAAAATTGAAAAATGAAATTATAAAAAATCCCTTTTGTCACAATGTGTATTAAAATTTATCTGATTTTTTGAGCCAATAATGTCATTTTGGACAAAATGTGTCTTAGCCCCTTTAGCCGTGTCACCCTTCAATTACAAGTATCGTAAAATAACCAAATAACTGAATTTTCAGTTTCTTGTAACTGAATTTTCCTAAATTTTTCTTAAATTTACCAAATTGTAACTGAAATTTCCTAAACTGTAACTGAAAATTCAGAAACTGTAAGTAAAATGTCAGAAACTTTAACTGCATAAAGCTTCAGTCTCATTTCTCTGAAAATTACCATGGAAATTTCTAACAGTGTAGTGTTTCCATGGCACCACGTAGAAATTTGAATGACTTGAAGTTGGTTAACACCTCCAGAAAACTACAAGCAATATATATTGCACTTTGTTTTTTCTGTGTTGGTTACTTCAAGAACAATACCATTTTTAACTAACATATTGTGAATTAGGAACTAACGTCTAACCGATGAAAGAGAATGGACGAAACAACTAATTAAAAATCATGTGTTTGTTGCGTGACTTCCATCTATGCTGTCTCACATTCTCAATTCTGAGTCGTATCAGTTTCACTCCGATCTTTTTCTCTCTTCATTGTATACATTACAATTAATTTCTCATTTAACACCTATGCACTGCGTTTTAACACGTATGTCACAACTTCTTAAGCTGATCATTTTTATCATGCTGAATAGAAAAATTTCGGTTTTAGTTTACGATCGTCATTTTAGAAACTTGCAGACTGGAAATTATTTTATTATTTTTAAAAATATTTTCAGGTTCTTCCATTAATAATTAGCATTGTTTATGTTGGTTATATCTTGTTTTTAACTTGACTAAAGTAGCACGAGCAGATGGTGCAAAATTATCTAAAAAGATTTCAAAATCACAAAGATTGAGAAGTTGTGATCAAACAAGATCACAACGGTTGAGAAGTTCAATTTTAGGGGAAATCGAGGGATATATTTTCGAAAAAAGGAATTTTTTTAAAAAAAGATGGAAATTTTTTTTATTAATAATACCAGAGGAATGAATAAATATTAATAAATGGAATCTTTACAGAAGCAAGAAAAAAAACGAACAAAAATTAATTTCAATGCATTTTAGAAGAGGCAGCAATATATTTCTTAGATAAAATTAGTTTGAGTCAAAATTAATTGTCTAATAATAATTATTTGGCATTTTGTGTTTTTTCTTAAATCTTACTAAACATTGGTAATTGTTATCCAATCATAATGAACTATTGTACATTGTTTATTAATCATTTTGTTCATTAGAATATTCTCTACAATTCTGTTCATTGAATTTTATTAAAAACAATTGGTTTATGATTTGTTAAATAAACAAATTTTGCACAATCTATAATTTCTAAACAAATTATTTTAAATAAAATTCAACGAACAGAATTGTAGAAAATATTCCAATGAACAAAATGAGCTATTGCTTATTCAAACTGGATAAAAATTACGAATGTTTAGTAAAATTTAAGAAAAACCATAAAATTTCAAATAACGATTTAGAAAAACAACAAATAATTTTGACATAAATTAACTTTTCCTAAGAAATTCCTCTTCCAAAATGCATTGAAATCAATTTTGGTTCTTTTTTTTTCCTGCTTCTATATAAACCGTTCTTTAGAAGGGTCGAGCATCCTTAACTGAGATATTTTCTTCCTAACTAGAAAAAGAATTAAAAATTATTTTTTAATAATAGATTTACAAATTTCACGGCTATAGCACAGAAATGAATGTACTGTTATGTACCTGAAGTTCTGAACGTTCAAATGAACGAAAATTGTTTTCATTACTAAAATTAAGCTTGAAATTTTGTTCCAACTACAAAATAAAAAGGATTCATGAGCTTTTTATCATTACAATAGTTTCTTTATTAATAAACCAATACTTTAGAATATATTTCAGTTTAAAATGAAATCAAATAAAAATTTCGTTCATTTGAACGTTCAGAACTTCCGGCACATGTACTGTTTAACTTTAAAGAAAATAGTTGAAACAAATTTTAATGATATGTGATACATAATTACGTCACCAATTACCGGCCGATTTTTCATTTACATTCAGTGGGTTTATTAAGAGAGAAATGCAAATATAATGCTGAATTTGGGAAATAATAAAGAATATATTTAAACGTCGATCTGGTGCGTTTCAGTTTTTATTTTTCAAAAAATAATTTTTTAAAAATAATTTTTTTTCAAAATAAAAATTGACATGCACCAGACATCGATTCCTTAATATATATATTCTTTATTATTTTCTCAAACAGCATTATATTTGCACTTCTTTCTTAATAAATCCGCTGAATGTAAATAAAAAATTGGTCGGTAATTCATGACATCATTATGTATCACATATCCTTAAATCTGATTTAAAAAATAATAATGAAAAACCTTAAAAATACGACTTCTTCCAGACTAATAGTTTATTCCATGAATTTAGAAAATTATCGATAACGTTTCGAAAACCAGCTGGTTTTCTTCATCAGATCTATACATAAAACAAATTTTAATTATAATATTAGAATATACTATATTAAAATCGAAACTAAGAAAAAGAATTTATAAAAGTATAACTTATATAAAAGTTTTCTTGTAACCAAATTTGATCTATATTATCAAACGTAGAGAATCGAGATAAACATGTTGTTGTTAAAAAATTAAATTCCTTAGTTAGAATTAATATTAATTAGTTAGCATTAATGTTAATTAGGTAGTATTAATATTTTCCAGTATCACACTCAATTTTTTACAAGACTTTACATGATTTTTTCTAAGTTTATGGAATTCACTCACCAATACTAACTAAGGAATTTAATTTTTTAACAACATGTTTATCTCGATTCTCTACGTTTGATAGTATAGATCAAATTTGGTTACACGAAAACTTTTTTATAAGGAATACTTTTATAGATTCTTTTTCTTAGTTTCGATTTTAATATAGTATTAGTATATTCTAATATTACAATTTTAACTGGTTTTATGTACAGATCTGATGAAGAAAACCAGCTGGTTTTCGAAAAGTTATCGATAATTTTCTAAATTCATGGAATAAACTATTAGACTGTAAGAAGTCGTATTTTGAAGGGTTTTCCTTATTATTTTTCTATGTTTTTTTTTCTATGTTTTCTATTTCCTATGTTTTTCCCAGACGTTAAAAGAGAAATTTTTCATTCTTTCGTAACCTTAAATCTGAGTAAATTTGATGAAATAATGAATGAATAGAACATTGCAAATAAAGTAAATTAAAAGTTTTTCAAATATTGATAAAAATTTTTAAACCATATTCAAAATTTTATTTTTCAATGATGAATAAAATAAATTAATAATATTTGAAAGCAATCGCCATTTTTGAATATAATAAAATCTGTTTATAATTCTTGAAAAAAAAACTTGAAAAACATCGAAAAAAGGGGAAAAAATCTCGATTTAAGGGATTTTAGGGGATTTTGAGAAAAGTAGAGAGGAAAGGGGTAGAAAGAGGAATAGGGGACTAACTGTGATCCCTGCAAAATCCAAAATTGAACGAGATTTAAAGGCATACAAATTTGAATGCTTTAGAATTACAAATGATCCAAAACTTTTTATGAAATATTGAATTCTGAACAATGAGAATTTTGAGATATATGGGTGAGTTTAAGTACTATATTAGAGAGTCTGATTCTTCGGATTGATTCAGTATGCCAGCTGCGCAAGAATAGACGTCGATTGAATATCTATAAATGACGCCTACGCGAATATTGGTAGAATAGGCTTGTGGTTGAGTGAAGTAGTGAATAGTAAGCGTTCATTCGCCATGTAGATGTAGAAGGTAAGGTGAAGTCAGCGGAGTGAGTCTAATTGCAAACTGTACAATAGGCAGTACACGAGGCCTCGTATTATAGTATTACATTATTACAATTACACTATGCATTTGATTCGTTTGTAGTTAGTAGGCAACCCGACTAGTGACGCTCCTGACACGGAGCCGTTTGTTGAATGGGTTGCAGGCTATTGGTCGGTCGATGTCGGATTGCGTGTGCAACTCTATGAATTCATTCTGCTCCTGCAATTGGTCCATTTACGTTTTTCACATTATACACACTTTGATAAACAATTTCATTATACAATGGAAGGACCTGAAGATATTTTTAAATATTTTTATATAACTCCCAGTTGCCAAAAAAACGAGCCAAAACGTTTGGTAAAGTTTAACATACACAGTGAAAAAGAATACTTAAAATTGTTGCACCTTAAAACGGTTTGGATTAAATTAGGTAAAATTTGTTTGGATTTAAGCTAAATTGATTCTGAATTTAAGATTCAATTCTGAAATTCAAGTAACGTGGTATTAAATTTAGACCAATATTGTTTAAACTTAGACCAATATTGCTTAAACTTAAACCAATATTGCTTAAATTAAGACGAAAGTTTATGTCCCGGAAGTTTCATATTATGAACCATTTTCGAAAACAACAATATTTAAAAAGAAACCAGCCGCGCCATTTTGTTTTTTTTTTTGACAAAACAAAACTTGTGCTAGGAACTACCTGCTACGCATACTACTGTTCTGCAAATGTGAATTCAAAATCTTAAACAATTTTCGAAAAAAAGCGACTACAAAAAAAACTCAAAAAAATTATCCATTTTGGAATTTCAAAAAACGGAAACTTATGCTGAGTTCTGCTGGGCTAGCAGAATCATTATCTCTAATTATTTTCCAAAAAATGATATCTTTTTGAACTTGGAACGCGTTTTTATCCAAAATCTTCAAAATTACGAAATTCGAAAATCTGAAACTTGTGCTGAGTTGTGCTAGGCTAGGATAATAATTATCTCTAATGACAATTTTCACTAAACTTCATATTTTCCAAAAAAATGCAATCTTTTTGAACTTAAAACGCGTTTTTTACCTAAAATTTTCAAAATTACGAAATTCAAAAATCTGAAATTTGTGCTGAGTTGTGCTAGGCTAGCACAATAATTATCTCTAATGACAATTTTCACTCAAATTCATATTTTCCAAAAAATGCAATCTTTTTGGACTTGGAATAAATGTTTGACCCAAAATTTTCAAAAATACGAATTTCGAAAATAGGAAACTTGTGCTGAGTTGTACTTGGCCAGCATAATAATTATCTCTAATGATCTCTAATGAAAATTTTCATTAAGATTAATATTTTCCAAAAAAATGAAATTTTTTTGGTCTTGGGATAAATTTTTGGCCCAAAATTTTCAAAAATACGAATTTCGAAAATCTGTAACTTGCACTGAGTTGTGCTAGGCATGCACAACAATTATCTCTAATCATCTCTAATGACAATTTTTACTGGGATTACTATTTTCCAAAAAAATGCAATCTTTTTGAACTTGAAACGCGTTTTTTACCTAAAATTTTCAAAATTACGAAATTCGAAAATCTGAAATTTGTGCTGAGTTGTGCTAGGCTAGCACAATAATTATCTCTAATGACAATTTTCACTCAAATTCATATTTTCCAAGAAAAAATGCAATCTTTTTAGAATTGGAATAAATTTTTGACACAAAATTTTCAAAAATACGAATTTCGAAAATAGGAAACTTGTGCTGAGTTGTGCTTGGCCAGCACAATAATTATCTCTACTGATCTCTAATGAAAATTTTCACTGGGATTAAAATTTTCCAAAAAAATACAATCTTTTTGGTCTTGGAATAAATTTTTGGCTCAAAATTTTCAAAAATACGAATTTCGAAAATCTGAAACTGGCGCTGAGTTGTGCTATGCTAGCACAATAATTACCTTCAATGACAATTTTCACTGTGATTAATATTTTCCAAAAAAGTGCAATCATTTTGAACCTGGAACGCGTTTTTGACCAAAAATTTTCAAAATTACGAAATCTGAAAATCTGCATCTTGTGCTAGGCTAGAACAATAATTATCTCTAATAACAAATTGCACTTAATTTAATATTTTCTAAAAAAATGCAACTTTCTTGGACTTGGAATCAATTTCTGACCTTAAATTTTCAAAAATACGAATTTCGAAAATCTGAAACTTGTGATAGCCTAGCGCAACTCAGCAGAAGTATCAGAGTTTCGAAATTCGTATTTTTAAAAATTTTGAACCAAAAATTTATTCCAAGTCCAAAAAAATTGCATTTTTTTTTGTGAAAATATGAATTTGAGTGCCATTTGCCATTAGAGATAATATTACGCTAGCCTGGCACAACTCAGCACAAGTTTCAGATTTTGGAATTTCGTAATTTTGAAAATTTTGGGTGCAAAACGCATTCCAAGTTCAAAAAGATATCATTTTTTGGAAAATAATTAGAGATAATTATTCTGCTAGCCCAGCACAACTCAGCACAATTTTTCGTTTTTCGAAATTCCGAAATTGATGATTTTTTTGAGTTTTTTTTTAGTCGCTTTTTTTCAAAAATGGTTTAAGATTTTGACTTCATATTTGCAGCCCAGTAGTATGCGTAACAGGTAATTCCTAGCACAAGTTTTGTTTTGTCAAAAAAACAAAATGGCGTGGCTGACTTTTTTAAATATTGTTTTTTTTGGAAATGATTCACAATATCAAATTTTGGTTTGGAACACATTTTTGTGTGAATTTTATGCTGCCCAGCACAATATTTGTTTTTTCGAAAAAACCAATTGACGAAGCTGACATAAAAACACGTTTTTATTTCATTTTTAGACTCATATTTTCATTTTTTCAAAAAATTTTTTACGGCACAATAGAGCACAAATCTAGCACAATTCAGCACAGTATTCATTTTTTCGAAATTTGTTGTTAGCGCTGCCAACTTCCCAGACATCAAAAGTTTACTGAATTCAAGCCAAATCATTTTAAGTTGTAACAACTTTAACCCTTTAGTGCCCATTGTGCCATATGTGGCACATTTACATTTTTCGATTTTCTAGAATTTTTATGTGACAGACTTAAAATTCTACAAAATAAATATGTGGATTAGATTAAAGTGAACTATTCCACATCTCGTAAGGAGCTATAAATTATTTTACACTCAATGGAAGCCGAGAAAACTAAAAAAATTTTTTTGACCATAGATTATCCCTGAATTTTTTTAGAATTTGCATATTTTTTTAGATATAAGAAAGACAAAATTTTGCACAAATCTAATACCTTCTGATAGTGACGAGAATGTAAAAATCATAAATGAAAATCTTATGTTCGAAGAAGGACTGAGTAAAAGGGACTAAGGAATATAGTCGAAGATATATGTATATAAAGGCGAAATCAGCCTTTGTTTAGGATAAGCGTAGAAAATGATGAAAGCAGGATCACAATAGCTTATGAACGTCGCAAGGGAATAATAAATCATTTCAAAAGAGGAAACCTACTCGTGCAGCGAGCGGCTGATGCGACAAAGGGTCCTTTTTTCTGCAGGATGAATATACATCGCAGATCGTAGCATGCAAAAGCTGGCATGATGAAAATTTTCATGCTTTTCCTTGTTGCCACGAATTTGTGTCCTTTGAATTTTAGAAAATTAAAATAAACTTTTATCAACTTTTTGGAACTTGAAAGCATTTTTTTTCAAAAATGTTGAGAGGAACAGAACATTTTTTTGAAAATTCAAAATGTAGTTGCCAATTTCTCGGACACAAAACTATAGTGCTGAGCAACGCCAAGAAGTTGCTATTATTAAATGCAGTCGAAAGCCCCTATCTATACCATTAAGCTGGCACCTAAACAGATATATTTGCAAGATATTTAATGCTTATATGCCTACAATACGGCTGTACAACCATCAGAGATCAATAGGACCCTGACGTCCTTGTATTTACGCGTAATATTATTTATTTGGTCACACTCCAACGGGCCGACGCACTTCGGTTAATTTTACGTTCTCGTAGATTGACGTCATCTTGGTACGCGAAGTGTGTTTTCCGCCTTATTCTAAAAGCACATTGCACGCACTTGACACGTGCCAAAAAGGATTTTACTACAAGCATTCATTACAAGCACCCGCAAGCCAAACCGGAGTTTCTTGCAAAAAAAAAAAAAGAAGAAAAGAAATTTCAGCTGTCCGTCTAGATAACGTCATTCTTATTGCAAATGATAGCGAAAAAAGCTTGAAAAATTTTCAATTTTAAGCTGAATTACAAATAGATGAATAATTAATTATTCATCGATTAATTAATTACTCATTAATTAATTACTCATTAATTAATTAATTAATTAATTAATTAATTACAAGAGACTCAATTTCAACCCAAAATTGTTTTGAAAGTGGTTACATAAGCCCAAATGTTGGCTGAAATTCAGATAAACTAGGAAGTCAGATTTTAGAAGGAGACAAATTTATGCACTATACACGGAGAAAAGGACAGCAAATTTTAAGATGTAACCATTTTCAGATTTCTGTATTACTGTGTAAATTGTATACAATTTTGTATAGAACTTTTTTATTTTAATTTTAAATATGGGTTTTAAATTATGGGAATTTGATACTTGTAAACGTCACAAATTTTATCGACTGTCGATGTATTTTTTTGCACCTGTTTATAATTATTTATTATTATTATTATTATAACTAGGGAAATGCAATTATCGTGCTGAAATGTTATGGGAAATGACAAAGAATATATTCAAGCACCGATGACTGGTGCGGTTTAATTTTAATTTTGCAAAAAATGATTTTTGCAATTAAGTAGTATAATTTTCAATTTGCAATTAAGTAGTATAATTTGCATTTTTGCAATTAAGTAGTATAATTTTCAATTTGCAATTAAGTAGTATAATTTGCATTTTTGCAATTAAGTAGTATA
>JBAGKK010095441.1:0-26230 GCA_037177015.1 Euceroptres primus
AATAGAATAGGCTAAAATGAACCCTGTAATTGGCTATGTAGCTGCTGGGAGTCAATAAAGATGAAATGAAATGAAATATTATATTATTCCAGAATCTTCTTAAATCTCATGAACTGTTCCATAAGATTCTAAAATCTTCTGGCCGTTTCCAGAATTTTCTAAAATCTTTGGTATTCTCTAGAATTTTCTAAAATCCTTCATATCTTTTGAACTTTTTGACAAACTTTTAGAATATTATAGAATACCTATAATTTTCCACAAACTTGTAGATTCATTAAATCTTTTAAAATCCCAAAAAATTCTCTGTAATCTAGATTTTTAAGAGTGTTTTAGAATTTTCCTTCATGACTCCTGGACTTTTCGACAAACTTTTAGAATAATCTAGAATACTTATAATTTTCCACAAACTTGTAGATTCATTAAATCTTTTGAATTGTTTTTGGGAAAACAATTCTAAACAATCTAGATGTTTGAGAGTGTTTTAAAATTCTCCAGAGTCAGATTTTCTTTCAAATTCTTTTCCTTAAACTTCTAAAATCTTTTACTCTCTTCCAGACTTTTTTCCGAAGACCTTCAAAAAGGCTACAGAATTTTAGGAAGATTCTGAAAACAGCCTAGAAGATTCTTGAAGATTATTTTTTTTGTAGACTTGGAAGGGCTCTAAATAATTCTTCAGAGTTCTGGAAATTCTAGCGGAGTTCAGAATATTCTAAAAGATTATAGAAGATTATAGAAGATTATGGGAGTTCAGAAAATTATAAGAGTTTAAATTATTAGAGTTCTTCAAAGTCTACCAAAAATTCCCAAAATCTTCTAAAATCCTCCAGAATCTTCCAAAATTCTCTACAACCTTTGGGACTCTTTCAAAAGTTCTAGAAATTTCTACATGTTCCTAGTTTTTTTTAATCCTTCAAAATCTACAAAAGCTTCCCGAAATTCTGACAAATTCTGTAAAATCTTCAAAAGTGATCTGTCGTCTTTAAAACCATCTGTCATCTTTAAAATATTTAAGACTTATAAATTATTAAATAATACTCCAAAATTCTTTCATATTATACAAATTGAACTAAAATCTTCCAGAATCTTCTAAAATTTTCCATACTTCCATAATCTTCTATAATCTTCTAGAATATTCTGAACTCCGCTAGAATTTCCAGTATTCTGCAGAATTATTTAGAGCACTTACAAGTCTACAACAGAAATAATCTTCAAGAATCTTCTAGACTGTTTTCAAAATCTTCTTAAAATTTTGTAGCCTTTTTGAGGGTCTTCGGAAAAAAAGTCTGGAGGAGAGTAGAAGATTTTAGAAGTTTAAGGAAAAGAATTTGAAAGAAAATCTGTTATTAAAACTCTTTCCCTATACATATTAGCAAACATTTAAATTAACAAAACAATTTTGTTTACATATAAAAATAAAGAAAATGGCGACTCTACAATCCGTTGAAGTTGAGGCCTAAAAAATAGTAGCTTGACGGTGAACATATTCCAGGCTCTCTAAGGAATCTGAAAGCAACAATTTGAAAAGATTCTTGAAATATATGTTTTGAGCTACCTTAGGCACTACATTTAAATAAAAATATTTAAAATGTTCAAAATGGCGGACATTTAAAGAAAACTCAAATTTTTTATTTTTTTCTGGGATTAATGGGCCGTAACTTTTTCAAAAATTAATATTTAAACACAATTCTAGTCTGAACGATAGGCACGCGTTTTCTTAACATGTGTGCAGAGCGACGACCCAATTGGTTAATTAGTTTTTGAATCACACTACTTTTTTCTACAGCCTTAACTTCAACAGATTGTAGCACCGACATTTTCTTTATTTAAAAAAATTGTTTTGTTAATTCAAATGTATGCTAATATAGAGAAAAAGTGTTGATAATAATATTGCTTTTCTACTTTCTTTTAAAAAATTCGAAAAAATGATACAAGAAAGTACCTATCACACTAGAATACCCCCTTAATGAATCTACAAATTTTTGGAAAATTATAGATATTCTAGAATATTCTAAAAGTTTGTCAAAAAGTCCAGAAGTCATAAAGGATTTCAGAAAATTCTAGAGAATACCAAAGATTCTGAAATTTTTGAAATTTGAAGAGTGTTTTATGAATCTCTAGACAGAAATCTCAGATTTCTGAGGATTTTTTAAGATTCTGGAGAATTGCAACTTCCTTGAATTTTTGAAAAGAAAAAATGTCCCCTTCTAAAAAAGTCCCCTTTTTCGAAAAAGAAGTCCCTTATTTTCTCTACAATTTAACTACTGAACCACTAAGATTCCTGGAATTGACGAAATCACCTCAACTTGGGATTTTTAATGCATAATCGTCATTTTTTGGATTATAAAAAATTTTCCGACGACAGTGTGTGGGTATATCTAAGAAATCTTTCACATTTCAATAGAAAAGTAAACGACAAATAAGTAAAACACTGAGAATTTCTTTATATTATCTATAAGTCCTACAAAATTATATTTTGCAGTTGGACAGACAATAACTATTGTCTTCAAATTGCCATTAAAGAATAAAAAATTGATTTTGCGAAAGAAACGGATCTGTCGGTGTTTCATTTGTATTTAAAAAGCTTTAAAGGTCGGTTGACGAAAATTTAAAAATTAGAAAATGAAAATAAAATTATGAAAGGAAATTGCTAATTGGGTAATTAATTACAAAAAATTTATGAAATGTGAAGATGTACAATTAAAAATTAGTTAAAAATATAATAAAAGAAACTAAAAATTATCTTTGAAGTAATCGAAAATATGATAGTTTCCTTGTGTGTGTCACTCGAGACATGTAAATCAGCAATTTCACATTGAACAAATTTTAATTTTTTAATTTAACCGTAAAGATTTATAATTTTCTGCTACGAGTTAGCAATTAAGTATTTGTTCCTTGAGTACAATCACAGAAAGCTGAAAAACAACCGTGAGAAGGTATTTATAAACTTTTCCAAAATTTTCAATCATATTTCAAAAAGTGTCATGATTGTTACGGTCGTTTTTAAATTTTGTACGCACACAATTTTTTTTTTTAATTATGATTCTTCTCATAAGAAAATGAGCACAATGGTTTAAATTGTCCCTTACCCTCTATTATTACTTAAATTTTGAGTTTCAATGAGTTTTTATAGCGTGTAAGCTGGCTGATTTACAAAAAGTCTGCAAATATAAGCGTTACGGTCGAAATGTCAAAATTCAAGGGATATACTTTTGAAACCTGTGACTTGGTTCGTATTAAACAAAATACAGATTCTCATGAATAAACATGATTCTGCTTTAATTTATTTGGAATAGATATTTTGTTTCATAGCCTTATCTTATTTCGTCATAGAGTTTAAGCATAAAAAACATATGAAAATGTGGATCGGGACAAGCTGACTTCATTTAAAATCGAACATTCAAATTTCAATTACCTTTGATCTGGAGAATAAATCTACTTAAAACCATTTGTGTATTCTAGTTTACACTAGAATACATACCTTGAAACAAAAATTAATTTGATATTTATTAAAACTACCTAGATATCTTTGAAGTACACAATAGTATTTGTATTTAGTTGTATTTATTTGCATAAAGTCCCTAGTTAGCCCTGAAGTACACAATAGTATTTGTATTTAGTTGTATTTATTTGCAAAAAGTTCCTAAGTAGCCCTCTAAGGAACAAGGTTATGCCCATATATTACAGTGTTTTTCTGATGGAAAAGTTCGAATTTAATGTCTTTTAAATTTAAGCTTCAAACTTGAAAGCTCCTTACTTAGAAAACTTCAAAATTCAAATTACTGAAGTTTGCATACTTTTAAACTAATAGAATTAAAGTTGAAATGCTTTCGAAATTAAGAGCTTTTGCAAAGTTTTTATGACTATTTCCTGGAATTTGAGTCTCATTCGACGATTATTGTTCTGAGTTCCCATTTTCGAATGAGGTGTGACGAGCTTTGTTCTTTTTTTTCAGCTCGTGAATGGTTTGAACGGACCAAGGTATATCTGTGAAACAGAAGTTTTAGAGGAAGTGGCTCTCGGAGGAAGCAACGTGGAATACGTCTCTCCAGGGAACCATACGAGCAAGAACGCCAACGGGAACATTATCACTCTGACGCTCAAAAATAACCACCTCATCGTAGAGACCGAAGAACGAGCGGTGAGTACACGTTACATTCACTTCGTCAAGTTTCAGGTAAATGGAAAGAGGAATATAAAAAAGACAACAAGGATGAGCGAGGACTGGGTTTTTTTATTTTAATTTTCTACCAAGAAGATGATCTCATTTTTTGCTCATTCCATCACTTACTTTTGATCTTGTTTAGAAACTGCTTTTCGCCTCACATCGACTCTAAAGAACCACTTGAAAAAAAAGAGAAGGAAAAAAGCGAAGGTTTTTGCATTTTAAATATAAATATTTTTTATATCCCAAGCACAGTTCTTTTGATTTGAAAAATTCTTTTTGAGCTTTTAGAAAATAAGAACTTTTTAAGAAAATATGAAAGCTCTATCGTTGCAAGAATTTCTGTGAAGAAAGTCGCTTAGAGCAATTTGAAGTTTTCTTTCAGGTCTTCAGGAACAGATGCATTTTACGGATTCTGTGTTCCTTGTAATCCAGTAGAAAACAAGAGAGCACTCGATTTAGGGAAGGGCAAAAGCAATCACTGCTATCGGTTGAAACTTCGAAACCAGACATAGAGAGTCCATTACCCGATGTTGAACGGTTGTACAGAAATTCCATACATAGTTTCACTGTAGATATATAGTTCAAAATTTCGTAATTCTTGATTGCAATTAAAAAATACCAACACTCTTTTGAATAAAGGATAATTGACTCTCTATTTTTTCCCCCAGAAAGCAATATCTTCTAATTTCAAGAGAAGCTAAAAAAGTTAAAGGTTGAAATAGAAGTTTAAAAAGTTAATTAACTAAAACCTAATCAGGCTCTGATATTGAATTATTAGAACCTTAATAACTGTTCCACCAAATGCTGATGAATATTTATCAAATCTATCAAATTGTAATTTTCGTGCAAAATTTCAAATTATCCAGGAAAATACTCTCTTCTATTATCCTTATCGATTCGAGATTATGTACAAAGTCTGATAAGCAGAGGATGCACGTAATTAATTTCCAGAGTCTGCCTACATTTATTAGCTTCCTCTACGAGGTATTAACGATCAATCGATACTCTCAAGTTACGGCGATAATTCCTCACATGAGGATACTCGCTATTTGTCATGTCAGGCGAGGAACGGATTTCGTAATATGAGAAATTGTAACCGAGTAAATTGACAACAATAGGGCCTCGCAGTAGGCGCAATAATGACTTCATTCAATTCTCTGAGAGAAATTCTATATCGTTTGTCAAATAATTTTTATGGTTGAAACTAGGAATACTAAATAAAATTTGATATATAATAATTACATTTGCCGCAAAAGTTAGAAAAGTTAATATATAATAATTACATTTACTGTAAAAGTTAGAAAAGTTAATTTTTTAGGATTTTTAAGAAACCATAACTATGTTATTTAAATAAACTAGTAAAAATTCTTGTTGATGTTTTAACAAAATAAAGAAATTATGCAATAAAATATCCTAGATTTAAGAAATTATCATTTAGAAATAAAAGTTAAATTTAAAAATGAATCCAAGTAGCACGCGCTTACCAGAAAGGACTTCGTAGAAAGCTTAGTCCATGACAATTAGGAGGGATTTCAAAATAATAATTGACAGAGGAAAAGAAATATATAAACTAAGTATTTTATCCAATTCTTGGTCAGCTATTCAGTAGTATAAATGGGGTTTTGTCAGACAATTTCCCTAATAGGTGCTTCTAAAGAACAAAAATGATTCCAAAATAATTTTTAGGCCTGAAAAATGATTAAAATATAAATAAATGTAAAATTAATTAAAAATCAGAAGTATAAACCAATTTTTGTCAGACTATCAGTATTAGAAGCACTTTTTGATCATATAACTCTTCTAAGGTAATCTAAAAGAAAAATCATTGAAAAAACGGGAGCACTTTTATAGAATAGCAATTACTCCAGAATAATAACGAGACAAAAAAACTAGGTATACTAAAATATGAATTGATGTAATCAGTGATATATACACTTCTTAGAGGCCTAAAAAATGTATAAAATATAAATAAATGTAAAAGTAATTAAAAATCAGAAGTATAAACCAATTTTTGTCAGACTATCAGTATTAGAAGCGCTTTTTGATCATATAACTCTTCTAAGGTAATCTAATAGAAAAATCATTGAAAAAACGGGAGCACTTTTATAGAATAGCAATTACTCCAGAATAATAACGAGACAAAAAAACTAGGTATACTAAAATATGAATTGATGTAATCAGTGATATATACACTTTATAGTCAGACGATTCGTTTTAAGAAAGATTATTTCATGACATCTAAAAGGGATTTTAAAGAAATAATTGATACAGGAAAAGATAATGTAAAAAAATAAATATTATAAACCAATTTTGGTCAGACAATCAGCAGTATAAATGGATTTTTGACAATCTATTCCCTTAATGGGTGCTTCTCAAGAACAAAAATGATTCCAAAATAACTTTGTGACCGAAAAAAAATGTACAAAATATAAATAAAGGTAAAGTTGATTCAAAATCAATAGTATAAACCAATTTTGGTCAGACAATCAGTAGTATAAATGGGTAGAAAAATCCCTTTAAAGGTTTCTTCTAAAGAATAAAAATAATTCCGAAATAACTAAATAAATAATGTACAAAATAAGTAGTTTAGTTAATTTTTGATCAGGTATTCAATAGCATAGCTGAATTTTTATCAGAAAATTCCCCTAAAGAGTGCTTATGAAAAACCAAAATTATCCTGAAATAACTTTGAGGCCGGAAAAAACCTACAAAATATAAATAAATGTAAAATCAACTAAAAATCAGTAATATAAACCAATTTTGGTCAGACAGTCAATAGTATAAATGGATTTTAGTCAGGCAATCCCCCTAAAAAGTGCTTCTAAAGAACAAAAATGATTCCGAAATAATTTTAAGTCCAAAAAATGTATAAAACATAGACAAATGTAAAATTAATTAAAAATCAGAACTATAAATTAATTTTTGCCAGGCAATTAGTATTAGAAGCACTTTTTTAAAAAATAACTCTTCTAAAGTAAGTAATATAATAGAAAAATCATTTAAAAATGGGAGAATTTGTATAGAACAGTGATATATGTACATTTTTTGGTCAGGCGATTCATTTTGAGAAAGTTTAGTTCATGGCAAATAGAAGGGATTTCAAAGAAATAATTGGCACAGGAAAAGATCAAAGATAAATTACAAAATAAGTAGTTTAGCCAATTTTTGGTCAGGTATTTAGTAGTATAAATTCGTTTGTGTCAGATTATTCCCCTAAAGGGTGCTTCTAAAAAACCAAAATGATTTTGAAGTAACTTTCAGGTCGAAAAATTGTATAAAATATAAATAAATGTAAAATTAACTGAAAATCAGTAGTATAAACCAATTTTGGTCAGACAATTAGTAGCATAAATGGGGTTTTCAGACAATTCCTCTAGAGGGTACTTCTAAAGAACAAAAAAGGTTTCGAAACGTCTTTGAGGTTTAAAAAAATGTATAAAATATAAATAAATGTAAAATTAATTAAAAATCAGTACTATAAATCAATCAGTACTATAAGTCATTCAGTAGTATAAATGGGGTTTAGTCAGAAAATTCCCCTAAATGGTGCTTGTAAAGAACAAAAGTAATTCCGAAATAAATTTGATTCCAAGGAAAGATAACACACAAAAAAAATTTGTTCAGAAAACCAATAGTATAAATGAGTTTTGTCAGAGAATTTCTTTAATGGGTGCTTCTAAAGAACAAAAAAATTCCAAAATAACTATGAGGCCTACAAAAGTGTATAAAATGTAAATAAATGTGAAATTAATTGAAAACAATTAGTATAAACTAATTTTAATCAGAAAATCAGCAGTATAAATGAGGTTTAGTCAGACGATTCCCCTAAAGGGGGCTTTTAAAGAACAAAAATGATTCCGAAATAACTTTAGGGCCGAAAAGAATGTATAAATATAATTAAAAGTACAATTTATAAAAAATTAGAAGTATCGGTTTTTAATGAAGCAGCAGATCAAGTAATAATTAAATAAAGTCGTAAATAAAAACAGAAATCAATGGCACAATCTATTCACCACAAAACCATAAACATAAAAATGCAGCAATGATTCCAGTGTTTTGAGTTTGGATAACTAATTAATATCAAATAATTTTTTTAAGTTAATTGAATTTTTTAGCGTATTTTTAAAGTATAAAGGACTAAAACCTTTTCAATACCAATTTCGATTCCCTTATAGACTTATAAGGACTAAACCCCAACGTTATTGCGGAACCGCCCTCGTCAAACATTCATTTCCCGAGTTCAATTCCTTTTGAAGAGGACTTTTCCGCAATGAAGGATGCAATCAAGAATCGAGGAAGCACAATGAAAGCCTTACAAGCTTTGATTTGAGCGTATATCCTCTTACGAGGAGAACATATTCGCAATTAACAAAATAAGACCGTTCCTGTAAGGTCGAAGGTTACTAGGTAATTTTGCCTTCTCCTGTCGTCCTACTTCTACTGCAAGGTTATTCGTGGAAGCTCATCTGAGGTGGCACTTGTCAAATTCAGAAGCAGAGTTTAAACGACGTACAAAGCTCTCAAACTATCGAACAAGGAAAGGGCGTGGGACTTTGGACCGAGCTGTAGGATTCAGCAAATTCAGGGAATGCAGGAAATTCAAGGAGATGTAGACGTGCTCGCAAGACCATGCAATTCTCTTCCTTTTAGAATCAACAAACAAGTTGGGTGATGTAATAGCTCCATATTTACTGACTCGACAAATATCCTGTCAATACATTAACTGTGTTTAATTTCTTTCCTTCTTTTATTTATTCCCTTCCCTTCTTTCAAATAAAAGTTGTTTTAATCAGGTGCCCACATAACACGCAATATTGCATTGACCTTTCTGGAATATTCCACTGAGACATTGGGAATATTCCCAACAAACATTAGAGTAATGTTTCAGGAATAACATAATGTCCGACCTCTGAAATATTTCAATGGAATGTTGAAAAAATATTCTTTAGAAATGTTGTTAAAGTATTCGCTCTGAAACCTCAAATATCTCTATGGAATATTGCCGGAATGTTATGTACAATGTGTCTGAAATGTTTCAATGGAATATTCCTGAAACATTGCAATGAAAGTAAATAAAATTTTTTTTAATATTCTAAATCGCTCTATCTGGAATATTTTGACGTGTACGCTTATTCGCTCGTATGAAATTGAATGATAAAAATCGATCGTGTATTTTCTGATTTATTTTATTTACATACACAATACAAAATACTCATACAATATATAACAAATATATAACAATATATAACATATATAACAAACTTTTACTATAAAGTATTATTAACCGTCGATTATAAGCTCTGAGATAAACGTATATTGTACCAATTCTTAGAAAATTCTTTACACTATTACAATATCGGCCATTAGCTTATAAATTACGTTTTTAATCATTTTTTGTATAGTAGCATAAAAACTTATACAAAGACAGACTATTATAATTCAAGAAAAAGAATTCTAAAATTTTCCTATTCATCACTAAATTGACCATCCTCCGATTACAAAGGTTGGCAGTACCTGAATTCCTGAAAACTCAGGAAATTACTTCTTCAGTTTTATAAAATCCTCTGATGTACACAAAAATCCATTTTATATTCATTTGGAAGCTTCAGAAATTTCTCAACTTTGAAAGTATTTATGTAAAAAAAGGAACTATTTAATTTTATACTAGAAATATTACCAAGATGATATATTGTTTGAAGGAAACTCGAGAAGAGTTTACGTGAGAAAAATTATTGAATTAAATTGAACATTTTCTGAAAAATGTAATAAAATTTTACAGTGGTATTATCTGTTGTTAATCTATACCTTTTTACTTCAAAATAGTTCTAGAGACAGCAGAAATAGTATCTTTTCTCCTTGAGATCATTTGATGTCGAATTTTAAAAGCTCATCTTATATTTTCGAATCACTCAAACTTGACTATACAAAATTACTATTCAGTTTAATTTAAAAAAAATTACAATATTGAGTGGATTTGTATCCTAAAATAAAGAATAAATTATATAAACAGTGTTTTTTTAATGTACAGAAATCGATTGTAGTAATAAATTTGCAAAAAATGGTAGAAATTGTGGTGTAGAAAAATGAAGATTAATGTCGCCGAAGAACTTTTGAAGGTTGGATTCGACCTGCGAGTCTCACTATCATTTTAATAAATCTTTTAGAGATTCTATTCCTAACCTGGATATTAATAAGGAATAAATGTAATAAATATTAACGTCGTGTACATTATTTTTCAGGTAAGCCACACTTTTTTCATTTTAATTAAAAAATTTTCATTTTTTATTATTCCGGTGTTTTTTATTTTAAAATATGTAGTTATCTTTAAGTTATTATTTATACATTGTGGAATGTGTTCAAAATTAAAGCGAACAGTAATTTTTTACAGAAATACTTTCAAACTGGAGGAACTATTATTTTCCGAAAGAAATATTGTTAAGTTTGGATGCGATTCAAAAATATAAAATGACGTTCTTAATTTCGATCTCAAATGAGCCCAAGGAGATGTTTAATGATAATTTAAGGAGAATAAGGATTTTATTTCTACTCTCTATATAATTATTTTGAATGAAACAGGTATTTGAAATAACATTTCAAATCGCAATAACTTTGAAATTTCATTTTTGACAAAATACTACTGTAACTTCAAATAATATTCATTGTTCAATTTAATTTAGTAATATAATTCTCTCATTTACAACCTTTTAGAGTTTCCTTTAAACAATATATCATCCTTTTAATATTTCTAAAATAAAATTCAATAGTTACTTTTGTATGGAAATATTTTTAAAATTGCGCAATTTCTTAACCTACCAAAAGATTGAAACTGATTTTATGTACATCAGAGGATGTTTCTAAATTGAAGAAGTAATTTTCTGAGTTTTCAGGAATTCATGTACTGTCAATCTTTATCATCAGAAGCTATTTGTTAATGTACTCGCCAAAAATGATCAATTTAATGATGAATCAGAAAATTTTCGAAATATTTTTGTTTGAAGATAATAATCTACTTCTGTATAATTCTCTATGCCTCTGTACAAAAAATGGTTAAAAACGTAATATTTAAGCTAATTGCCGATATTGCAACAATGTAAAGTAATTTTCCAGGAATTTGATATAATATACGTTTATTTTAGTGCTTATGATCGACGGTTAATAATAATTTGTAGTAACAGTTGGTAATAATAATGTTGTGTGTGTATTGTGTATGTTGTATAGATAAAATAAAGCAAAAAAGACATCGATTTATATGATTCAGTATCATTCGAGCATTTGCTCGAATGGAATATGGAATAAAAAAAATTAAAAAATTAAAAAAAATTTCATTTAATTTCATTGCAATGTTTCGGAAATATTCCATTGAAACATTTCAGACTCATTCTAAATAACATTCCGGCAATATTCTGTAGAGATATTTGAGGTTTCAAGGCGAATACTTATACAATATTTCTTAAGAATATTTCCTCAACATTTCATTTAAATATTACAAAAGTCGGACATTATGTTATTTCTGAGACGTTGCTGTAATGTTTCTTGGGGATATTTCCAATGTCACAATGAAGTATTCGGAGAATGTAAATGGAATATTGTGTCCTCTATCTGGGTGAATAAATAATTAAAGGATACAACGGGAAAAGGACGTGAATTATTACTAATGTTCTTGACAGCACTGAAAATTTTATCTAAATGGATCCTATATTGCTTGTTTACATTCTCAATATTGCCAGAAATATTACGTCAATATTGTATCAATATTGAAATATCCGTCTTTTAATATTGCTGAAAATATTGAGACAACATTGTCTAACAAAATTGATACAATCTTGATCAATAATATTCCTGAAATTTTCGAATCAAGGATTCGACTCAAAGATGCAATATTGATACTCAATATTAAAACAATGTTGAGGAAACATGGAGTCAATATTTTGTCAAAATTGATTATGTTCACAAGGATTTATTCAGTATTTTATTTGTTCTTCCCAGGCAGCACCGAACAATTTATCCATATTTTTTTGCAATACTGCTTGTCAACATTCTCAATATTAACAGAATTTTGCTTTGATATTGCATCAGAATTGAAATCTTCGCCTTTTAATATTGCCGAAAATATTTTGGCAAGATTGTCTAATAATATTGATACAATCTTGATGAGTATTATTCTTGAAAATTTCGACTCGAAGAATATTATTCAATTATATTCAATAACATTTAATTATACTACTTAATATTGATCCAATGTTGAAGCAACATTAATATTTTAATTAATTAGTCAATATTTTTTTAATATTGTGAATAAGAGCTTGTAAAAAAATGTATTCAATATTTTATTAGCTTTTATCTACAACCAGGTTCGCAGTAAATATTGACAAAATATTGACTCCATTAGTGATGTAAATTTTAATGAAAAAAGTGATCATTTGAAATTTTCATAAAAACCTCGTGAAATTTTTCTTTGAAAATTTTCAGTTCTTATTTTTAGTTTTTAATTTATGAAAAAGCTCATTTCTTACGTAAAATTTCAATTTTTCACTAATTAATTAGTATAATTAATTGTTAATTTATTAACGATCTATTTTCTTAATTTTCTAATCATCAATGTTTCTACAAGATTCGTACGTTGGACTGATATTTCTAATTTAAATAATGGCCAAGAATATTCTTTCGGAAATTCCCGTACACCTAGCATACAACATAAAGGGGGCGCAGGCTATGTTGTGTGCTAGTTGTGCGGAAATTTAGTAATACTAGGCACTGCTTTAAACAATATAATTATTTACATAATAATAATATCAATATAATTAGGAAGCTTGTAGATTTGAAAAATTGAAACCTAGAGATGTTTTTCATAAATGATGAAACTTGGAAATAAGTGAAAAATTAAATCTGTTCATGATTATTAAACGTGATTTAAATTGGAAGATGATAAGGAAATTTGAATATTAAAAATTTTATAAAAAGAGAAATTAGAACATTTGAAGAGTCGAAAATTCGAGGAATAGAAAATAGTAAAAGCTTGAGAAGCTCAAAATGCATGAATCTCAAAACTTTCTTATTGTTTACTTTTTCAATTTACTAATTTTAAACTATTGAAATGCAATTATAATATTTCGAAAAATTAGTAAATAAATCAAAAATTTGGATAAGAAGAATTTAAAAATGGAAACTTACAATAATTATGATGAATTAAATTATTTAAAAACAAAACAGTCATTGAAATCTAATTTATTCAAGTTCTTTGTAAGCTACCTTCACTTAGAAATCTTAGAAGATAATTGTAAAATTTTAACTTCGAAAAGTGAAAAATAAATATTTTTCATAACACCTACATTGAGGATTCGACTTTCGATATCTGTACAGCGGAGCGAAAGTAACAGTTTCAACCCTAGGGTTGAAAGTAAAAAACAGCTGACAGAAACTGCTTAGAGACGGAGTCACATCATGAATTGCAGTATCTGCCAGTTGTTTTTTACTTTTACACTACAGTTGAAACTGATACTTTTGCCTCGCTGTTCAGGCATCGAGTCGAATCTTCAATTTAGGTGTTATGAAAAATTGTATACATGGCTTGGGGAGAAGCAACGATATCAACGAGTGTAACCTCACACTTGCAATCGTTGCCTTTCTCCCCTAGTTACGTAATATACTATTAAAAAGTGAAATTTTTGAAATTTTGTAATTTGAAAATTTAAAAACTAAAAAATTTCTGGTGAAATAATTAGGAAATTCGAATAATAGACTATTTGAAAATTAAAAAATCTCGAGCTTTGAATTCTAAAGGTACTTTATATTTTATAGCCTCATTTTGTACGATTCTACATTGAAATTTTATACCATGAAAATTTTCACAATAGACTAATTAAAATTTGTAGAATTTTTAAAATGAAATTGAAAATTTAAAATGAAAATCACAAAACATCTCTAGACTCCATGTTGCCTCAACATTGTCTCTATATGGAGTAGCAATATTGAATCAATATTCTTTGAGCCGAAATTTTTAGGTATATTACTTATCAAAATTGTATCAATATTGCTAGACAATGTTGCCTCAATATTTTCGGCAATATGCTGACATGCAATATTGCATCAATTTTGATATAATGTTCGGTGTTGTCTGGGAGAATTTCGAGCCTCTTTTTAATAAAAATTATTTTCAAAATGTTTAAAATGACTCTGTGAAGATAAATATTTTATAAAATGCAGGGAATTGATTTCAGTCTATTATTAGAGGTAAATTTAGTTTCAAAATCGTCTATTAGATCTTATATTGAAAGGCCCCTTATTCAGGGAATGTACAAAGCTCCTGCAATATGCTTAAGCATGCGAGGGAAGAAAATTCCAGGAATTCCTTATCATAATACCTGGCTCGTTGCCAGGTCGTGTCAGGAAACCACAAACAGCATTTAAAGCTCATAAAGGGATCGCCTTCCTATTTACGATCAATTTAATCATACTTTTAACTCCATAGCCCTATTTTTTCTAAATTCATTAGATACTATTAATAAAAAACTCAGATTTTTTTTATCGAATAATTATATGTATTATCTACTTATTTATTATAATTTATTACCTTATCCAGATTGATGCTGCATATTAATATTTTTTTAAAATACAATAAAAGTCACAGCTGTCGTTCACTCGTTCGATCTTTATTCCGCAAATTGCCTTTCACGTGTAAGTTCGGTTTCGTGAAATCACCGCAGGAATTTCAATGTCGACGTAATGTTGGAACTTGCCCTATCGGTCGCTTTTTAGTTTTTCAAAGAATCGTTTTTCCAGAGTCACGTAGAGCACTTCTCTCCCTTGTTCAACATTCCATCTGAAATGACAAAATGAGAATATAAATAATGTGAGTCTAGTGCTGAAAGCGGGAAATAAAAGAAAGAGGAATTGCTGAAAAGCCTCGACAACTACTTTCAGGATTCTCGTGGGACCAATATAATCAATGTATTCAAATAAGGCACGCTCCATTTGTCGTTCTTCTGTACAATTTACATTTAGATTTCAGCTCCGGATTAATGAAAGTTCAGGAAAAGTGTTTTAGTCTGGAGAGACGAATTTTCTGTAATTGATGTCTCACTCTTTCTAGCGGTTTAAATTTAAAAAAATTTAAATTTAATTTTCGAGCGGTTTAAATTTAAAAAGTTTAATTTTTAGCTTTATTTATTAATAGATTGCAATTGATAAATAGATTTTCCTTTATTTCAGTGGATTTTATTTCTTCTTTCCACTTCTGGATTGAATTAAATTGGTGAAATTTCTATTCAGATGGAGATTTTTATGAATTCAAAAATAACTTTTGATAAAATGTTCATTACTTAAATAAATCATTAGCATTGTATATTCGTTATCTAGAACCACAAAAAGTCTACAGATATTTCCAGAAATAAAAGTGATCCAAGAAAATAATTTTTTAATTAAATTAAAGAAGGGTTGTAATTTCTTGAAAAATTGCAAGTTTGAGAAACGATAAATAATAACAAAAGCATTTAAAATAATATCCGGGAGTTAAGTATCACCTCAATTTTTAGAGGAATTAGTTTTTCAAAATTTCAGAAAATTACTTAGAAGTTTCATTAGAAATTCTGCTAATATTCCAATATTCCAAATAAAGATTCTATGTGCAAAGTAAAGTATAGGCCTGGCAGCGACGTTCAAGATCGAAAAAAATGAAAACAGTGACCTTTTTTTTTAAAGTGAACAAAAGTGGCCAACAAATTTTTGGTTAGATTTCTAAATTATCGATTATGAAATTTGCGAAATTTTCAATTTTCAATTGCTGAAATAAGACGGCAGCAATTCTCCGGGATATTATAAAAAATACTCAAAAATCTTACGATTCCTCTCTAGAATTTAAAAAATACTCCACCAATTTTTACACTTTCAAAATCTTTGCAAAGCACTAAAATTTTATAAAATCCTTCATGAAATTTTCTATAAGTTTCGAAAACCATTTAGAATCGTCTAGAATACCCATTCAAACTTTTTCAAATACTTTTAAATGCTCAAATACTCAAAATGCTTTAGAATTTTTTAGGTTTTTTGAATTTTTTAGAAACTTCCAGAGGCTTCTTGATTCTTTCAAAGTCTTCTGAAATCCTTAAGCATTTTCTGGAACCGTCCAAAATCTTCTAGGATCTTTTAAACTCACTGGGAAAATATTTTGCACGTTCTGCACATTCTATCTTCTAAAATTTTCAAATGCACCCCAAAATTTATTATAATATTCAAAAATATTTTATCCTGTTTCAGAATACTTTATTACCTTCAAAAATCTTTTGAATTCTACCATAAACTTCTAAAATCTTCCAGTCGGTTCAAATTTTTTTTTCTGAATTTTCAAAAACTCTATGGAATTTCAGAAAGATTCTAAAAACAATCTAGAAGAATTCTTCGAAATTATGGATTCTTTTGTAGATTTTAGAGACTTCTAAATGATTCTGCAAAATTCTGGAAATTCTAAAGTTTAGTATATTCATGGGGATTCTAGAAGGTTCTGGAACACTCAAGCATATTTTGTAGAATATTAAAGAATTTTAGAATATTCTTCAAGGCTTAATAAGATTATTATACAAAAACTGTAAAAGGAATATGGAAGAATCCCGAAGAATCTAAAAGATTACAGAAGATTCTGGAATAGTCACGAATATTTCGGAGAATTTTTAGAGATTTTAGATAAGTTTTGAAAATTCTAAAAGATTTGAAAAAATTTCAATTTCAGCTTATAAAAGATTTTATAAGCTTCTGGAACAGTTTATAATATTTTGAAAAATTTAAATAGATGTTGAAAAAATTTTTTAAGAGTAAGAAAATTTTGAAAATCAGAAAGATTATGGATCAGACTAAAATTCCAGAGAATTGTAACAGATTCGAAACAAATGTGCAAAATTTTGGAAGATTTGATAAGAATTTGGAGGATCTTTAAAAAGTCTGAAGGATTCTGAAAGACAATGGGATAATGTAGAATTTTCTGAAGAATCTTAACAAAGCTCAAATAAGTTTTGAAAATTTTGTAGGATTTTATAAGATTATTATAGCTAAACCCATAAAACTATAAAAGATTTTGGAATAATCCCGAAGAATATAGAAAATTACAGAAGAATCTGGAACAGTCCGGAATAATTTGGAGCGTTTTAAGAGATTTCAGATAAGTTATGAAGATTTTAAAATATTAAAGAAAATTTCGGAAGTCTTTTGTAGATTTTCGAAGATTCTAGAGAATTCCGGAAACCATTAGCAGACTCTAGAAGGATATTATATTATATTATATTATATTATAGAAGGAATTATAAAATTGTGGAACAGATTATAATATTTTGAAAAATTTAAATAGATTTTGAAAAAATGTTTGAAGTGTGATTCTGGAAGATTATGGATCAGTCTGAAATTCTAGAGAATTCTAATGGATTCGAAAAAATTTTGAAAATTATGAAAAATTTGAGAAGAATTTGGAGGATCTTGAAAGATTCTGGAGTATTTCAGAAGACTACGGTATAAGTGTAGAATTTTCTGCAGAATTTTGACATATTTTAAATAAGTTTTAAAGATTTTGTAGAATTTCAGGAGATTTTGTAAGTCTTTTGGAGATTTTAGTGGATTTTCGAATTATAAACTTTCAGAATGTGTCAAACAAAGTATGACAATAAGTTTCATTGAGGAACGAAATTAAAAAAAAATAATTTCTATTTTCAATGAAAAAAATGAGAAAAGTGGCCAACAAGTTTTCGATTAGATTTCCGAATTACCAATTAGGAAATTCACGAATTTTTAAATTTCCAATTGCTGAAATAAGTCTGCTGCAATTCTTCAGAATCTTACAAAAAAACCATAAAACTCTTCAGATTCCTGTCTAGAATCTAAAAAATACTTTACAAATTCTTTGGAACTTTCAAAATCTTTGGAACTGTATACAATTTTTTAAAATCTTTCATGAAACCTTCTATAATTTTTTACATCCTCTCAGAATCGTACAGAATACTTGTTTTAAATTTTCCAAATACTTGTAGATTTGTTCTTCTGAAATCCTTCAAAATTCTTTAGAATCTACTTAGGTTTTTTTGAATTCCAGAGGCTTTGAATCTTCCAGAGGCTTTGATTTTATCAAACTCTTCTAAGACCCTCAAACATTTTCTAAGACCTTCTAAAAAAATCTTTCAAGATCTTTTGAACTCTTACAGAGGATACCCAGAATTTTTCAATCTCCTAAAATCTTCAAAAATTTTTAAAATACACCCCAAAATTTATTATAATTTTCAAAAGTCTTCTACCCTGTTTCAGAATCTTTTAAAATCCTTAAAAATCTTTTGAATTCTACCATAAACTTCTTAAATCTTCTCGTCTCTTTCAGATTTTATTTCTAGATTTTCAAAAGGTTATAAAACTTTGGATGATTCTGAAAACAGTCTAGAAAAATTCTTCAAGATTATAGGAGTCTTTTATGGATTTTAGAGGGTTCTTAAAAATTCTGGAGAATTCTAGAAACTTTTACAAGATTCTAGAAGGATATAGAAGAGTTCAGAATGTTTTAGAGGATTTAATAAGATTCTAAAACAGTTTATAATATTTTGAAAAACTTAAATAGATTTTTAAAAAATTTTTGAAGAGTAAGAAGATTCTGAGAGTCTGGGAGATTATGGATCAGACCGAAATTCTAGAGAATTGTAACAGATTCGAAACAAATTTTGAACATTATGAAAGATTTGAGAAGAATTTAATGGATGTTTAAAGAGTCTGAAGGATTCTGGAGGACTCTGGGATAGTGTAGAATTTTCTGAATAATTTAATCAGATTTTAAGTAAGTTTTAAATATTTTGTAGAATTTCAGGAGATTTTGGGAGTATTTTTTAGATTTTGGAGGATTCTAAATGATTCTGTAGAATTTTGAAAAGTCTTAAGTTTAGAATATTATTGAAGGTTCTAGAAAATTCTGCAATAGTCTCGAATATTTTAGAGAATTTTTAGAGACGTCAGATAAATTGTAAAGATTTTAAAAGAATTGAGAAAATTTCGGGAGTTTTTTGTTGATTTTGGAAGAATCTAAAAGATTCTAGAGAATTCTTCAAATCTTTAGAAGATTCTAAATATGAAAGAGTTCAGAATGTTTTAGAGGTTTTTATAAGTTTCTGGAACAGTTTATAATACTTTGAAAAATTTATATAGATGTTGATAAAAAGTTTGAAGAGTTGAAGAGAGTCCAGAGGATACTGGATCAGACTGAAATTCTAGAGAATTGTAACAGATTCAAACAAATTTGGAAAATTATGAAAGATTTGAAAAAGATTTGGAGGATCTTTAAAGAGTCTGAGAGAATCTGGAAGATTATGGGATAGTGTAGAATTTTCTAAAGAATTTTATCAAATTCTAAATAAGTTTTAATTGTTTTGTAGGATTTTAAGAAATTCTGGAAGTCTTTTGTAGAGTTTGGAAAATTTTCGAATTATAAACTTTTAGAACGTGACAAAGTATGACAATAAGTTTCATTGGAGAACGAAATTTGAAAAAATTCTATTTGCAATGAAAAAAGTAAGAAAAGCGACCAAAATTTAAAAAAAAATGAAAAAGTGACCAAATTCAGAAAAAGTGATTGAAAGTGATCTCTTTTAAAAAAAGGAACCAAAAGGAGGAGTACACTACTGAATTCTTTTGAATTTTTTGAATTATTTTGAATTCTTTTGATATTTGAAAAATTCTTTTGAATGCTTTTGAATTATTTAGAATTTTTGGAGCTATTTTGAATTCTTTTAATTCTTTTGAATTCAACTTGTAATCTTTGAATTATTTTGAATTTCTCTCGTATTCTTTGCATTCTTGAATCCATGTGTACATCAAAATTGCTGTTGAACCAAAAGTAAAAAAACGTGCCTTGCTGGCAGTAAGCTATTTTAGAAAAGTTAGATTGTTTAAAAGTTTTTGAAATTTTGTATTGTAAATAATGTAATTTTTCAAAGTACAGGAAAATAGTTAAAATCCTAATGGTGTTAGAGTCGTGGGAATGGAACCGCGAAAGCTGGAAGCTTGTACCGAGTCGTGGTCAGAGAACGAGAAGCATTTGTAGCCACATAAAAGCGGCAGAATTACGATTGCCGCTGGTGACTCGGCTTTTCCAAAACGTCAGTGGTACCAACTACAGTGGTAATACTGGTAGCACTGGCGGCACTGAATTCTCTGGGGCTCCCCCATTTCCAGGCGGACGATTCAAGCCTGGATCTTTAAAGTGGAATGAATGGTAATGTCGACTCTCAGTGGCACGCCTTTGGCCCCGGAATAGTCAGCAACTTCTACGGGACGTGCTTTTACCTCGATATCCCATGTTACTCACATCGGTCACTCTTGTCCCTTGTAAAAGGTTTGTCCCAAAATCCCAAGGTGCTTTTTCCTCGTTACAACTCTTCTCACCAATAATTCGCATTTTCAACTCTTCCAGTACCCCTTTTTCCAGACTATTTTCTCAGATTTAGAGATCCAATTTTACTTCTCAGCCAACGCTTCAACTTGAAATGTACGACGCTTGGATGAAGTTAAGACTGTCAGATAATTCAACAAATTTTCACATAAAACCTGTTTATGGAACTTGAAATGATTTCTGAGAAGAGAAAATTCTTTTTTATTTCTAGGCTTTTCTTAGAACCCAATCATATTTACGTGAAGCTCATAGAAAATTATTAAATATATAAAAGTCTTGAATGGAAATACTAAACTATGTACGAGAAGTAAAATAGAAGAAAAGAAGGAAATAGAATAGAAGAAATACAATAGAAGTACAATAGAAGTACAATAGAAGAAAAGATTTTAAAACTTCTTTTGAGCTGTTTTCTAAAGTGCAATTTCTGATGAAAATAGTAAAATTTTTAGCACTAAGTTTTATGTAATCTGAGTGATGATATTATAAGATAAAAAATAAAAACTGATTCATAAAAGTTCATTTTGTGTTTAATAATAAAAATTTGTTTTATAAAAAAAAGTTCAAGATACCGTCAAACGGGGCAACTTCGGACACGTGGGGTAAACTCGGACAACCCTAAATTGATACTTAAAATTACTCAAGACGGTTCCAACTAGAATATGGAATCAGTTTAAGCATTAACTGGTTTCAGATCCTAATTAAAACCCTCGTTAAAACCACTTTGAGTAATTTAAGCGATGAATCTAGGACTGTCCGAAATTACCCCAAACGTCCGAAATTGCCCCGTTTTACGGTACCTTAATTGAAGATTAAAGCGGCAAAAAAGGGTAAGTGCCAATTTGTATGCACACATTCTAACAAATTTATTTGCCAAAAATCAATAATTACTAATTAATCCAATTAGTTCTTATTGATATTAGTTTTTCAGGATAAAAAGGTATTTTTCCTTCAGAATGTAAACATTTAGAGAAAATAATCATTTTTTGCATTACTATCTATTAAATTGATAATTAATCTCCTTTTTGTTCGACCGAGTGACGAACCTTCTTGAGACTCAAGTATAATCAACGGGCTATTAAAGTATTGATCTCGTCAATAGGAAAACGATTGGACAAGGTTATAAGCTCTGACTTTTGTATCATTTATTTTAGAACAACGTAATCGTCTCAATTCTCATTGCCAATCCCTTGAGAGCATTTTTAAAATTTTTTTTTTAAAAGAGTGGATCTTGGCAGCAAAAAGGAGAATTTTGCTCGTAAAACGCAGAGATGGAAGTTCTTCCTTTTGAAAGCTGGATGTAGATGAAATTTTTTTGTAGTATGACGTTCCTTTCAGTCAGGGATTTATGTCCCTTTTAAATGTATAGGATCCCAAGTTAAGAAGCTTTTATTTAAAGAAGTACACGACCATTTTTTATTAGGATCCTTTAAGGGCAGGTACCAGACTGTCACGTGACCAATTCTTTAAAGCGAACTTATTCGTAGACTAATAATTCGAATAGATTTTCCATACCAAAAAGCCATAAATGAAATATCAACGAATGGCTGTCTGGTATGGAAAACCCATTCGCATTATTAGTTTATGAGTAAGTTCGCTTTTTTTATTTAAATTTTCGCTTTCCATACCACTTTGGTACTTGCTCTTAAATATTTAAAGAATAATCAACTTTATTTGGGAAATATTTTTACCTCCTTTTTTATTTATTACATTCTCACCGCTATGAGAGTGTATTTTTTTATAATACTATTCGTTCAAAACGATATTTGATCTAAATCCTATTGGAGCGTTAAATCACAATCTCTGATTTCAATTTTAAATAAATTGCCTCACCATCGAAACTGATACCATATTCCTCCTTTCAGAATATCAATGGGGGATTAAGTTGCACCAATTTCGATTAAATCAAAGACCTGATACTAGGAACGGAAATTAAAATATTAAAAAATTTTTAAATATTTTAAAAAGCACATAAATCACTCTAGGTCGGTCAGAAGGAAATACTTACAATAATACATTTTTGTATTTTCGAAAATGGTTGAAAATATTTGTGATAAGATAAATTCATCTATTTGCGTGCTCCTATTTGCGTCCGAACCTGATTAAAAATAGTAAATTTAATTACTTTTTATACTTATTGAATCATGAGGAGTATTTATTTTATTCTATTAACAATACTCTACGTGCGCGTCCATTCAAATATGTGTTTTATCGAAATTTAGAAATATAACACGAATTTAATTTTTCATATCGCGCGCTATAAGTGGCCATTTGTGTTCATTCGTGCGCAGAGAGCAAATTCTTAGTAGGGCTGACTCCGAAATTGACTGTCAGTTTTGTCGTTGTTGCGGATCGTGAGAAATAATTACCAGGTGAGTCAAATGTCGTGTGCAATTCAGCTCAACAAGCTATTCGAAAATCTAATTTCATTACACAAGTGGTCAGTGAATTATTTATTTTACACAATAGACGCTAAACAGGACAATAATATTCTGATGTGCATGCGTGCGTCCGTATGTTTAAGGTATTTGAAATAATTGAACTGTGACTGCATCTATGCTGAAAATTGTCGTAAGTGATGTGAAAAATATCAGTCTTTCGATATTACAAATTCTGTCCCTAATTGCGATCGAACGATTCATTATCAAGTTTCATCCATAACGGACGCAAAATGGTGCTGTCGCATCAAGTACCAGTTTGCATTCTGACGCAAATAGGGGCAACAAGGTGGACACAAATACATCCAAAAGCGAATCAGGCGGACGCAACGATGTACAATGACATCTTTGCGTGATTTTCAAATTTCCCGGTGCAATTTGTATCAATTTGTCAAAACAAAAATTTTTTCTATAAAATAAAATATATTCTTAGATCAGTAATAGTTTTTTAGCGAATCGGAATGGATTACATTTGTTTATTGGTCTTAAATTTTGTCATAACCCTTACGCGGACGCAAATAGGTGCATTTCCCTTATACTCTTCATATATTATATATGATACTAAAATATTCTGCCTTACTGATGAGATATTTTTTTCTAATTTTTCAAGATTACCTACAAATTAAATATTCAGGATTACTTACAAATTAAATATTTGATTAATGCTTTAAATTTAAAAAAAACGAGGAGTCTGGAAAAATATCTTATAGAGCCTAGTCATATCCACTTAGAGTGACTTCTGCCTAAGTAGCTCTTTCACCCACGTCAGACAATTCAATATAAACGGGAATCCAGCGTGATGGATAGTGTATGTTCGAACACCCTTTTGCGCTTAGGAGAATGCGCTTACTTTCACATAAAATCACGTCACTAATGCATCTAAATAATCTCATTAATTTCTCACTGCATCGACAATCTGGCAAAAATAATAAAATTGAAGCTGGAGAAATTCTTTCCTTCTCTAATATTTAATAAAAAGTTGTTTTTCTATCAATATTTCTTGTTTCTCTACTACCAATTGCATTTTTTATTTAATTAAGCCGAAAAAACAAGAAATCTGAAAACTTCTCTTATTTTTTGATCATTTTAAACAAGAATCGTTCAATCGAAAACATTTTCAAGGCTTTGTAGTTTAGATAGCACTTGTCGTTTACACCAAACCCAGGAGTTCATAAAAGAACAAATACCTCGAACGGCTTCAATACCTAGAAACCATCTGGTTCTCGTAAAATCGGTAGAATTTCCAAAGGGAAATCGAATGTGACAAGCTCTCACTACATTTTACCCTGGACCCCTCTCTTTTCTAAATTTTCTTCCTTTTTTCCCTTTACAATTTGCCATATCCTCCCTTGTCGCCAAGCTGCTTTCCCTTGCCCCTAGGGAGGGAATCTTCGAGGTAGCCTCTCCAATTCCAATTCATCGTTATTACTGATGAAGGGGAGGAATGGCTCTTGGGATAATTCCCTTCCTCTTTATTAACTAATTAATCTTAAAGGATGACAGCTATTGAATATGAACGGATCAAATTAATAATCTATGACAGACTCATTTTGGAATTTTGAAAATCCTAAAAGCCTGTTTGTAATTCGAATTTTGGAATCTTAAAAGCCTATTTGTAATTCGTACCTGGAGTTAAAAATTTAATTTTGAATTTTGAAAATATGGGGGATATAGATTTATAAGAGGCCATGCATTCTGAGGTTATGATTTCATAATCAAATTTTCAAATTCAATAAGTCTTGAATTCTTCAAGGCGTATGAGAGATAGAATAGAAAAGGAAAGAAACGGAGCTAGAATAATTTAAGAAAACACCCACCATCGATTTCCATTTGGTAGCCGTTACTCGAGAAACTGCTAAACCCACCCCAAGGTAAATTGAAGGTAGTTGAGTAGTGGGTTTACTCATTCAATGGCCAGACGGACCTGTTTGCAAGGAGATTGAATTTGAACTGTGCCAACTCAGATATATGCGTACTTAGTTGTAGGAGGCGAATGACCCACTTCTTGCTTAATTAGAACCGACAAAAAACATAAAAGCGAGACTTTCCTGAATACTAACAAGTAAGACTTGATCCTGATTTTATTGTCTGTCAGTTACTATAATAATTATGAATTTAATGATTTTACTTTACTTATTAATTAAATCAACGAAAAAACGGATAAATAGAAAAAATATCCCACGGCTGTCACCATGTTATATTACGTCCCAAATAAATAACACTGCAATAGTATAATTAAAATTTACAATTTACTTATTAGAATATTATTTATAGAACATATTTGTTAGAATATTACTAGAATATTATATTAGAATTGTGAATTATTTTCACTTTTTGTAATTTTTGTCGTTTCTTAAGGTTTTGAAGGTAAGAATTTTCTGCACATTTTCCGGAATAATGTCACCCTCAATCTTCAGGGTATAGAGATTATGTTTTCAAGTTGATATCTATATGTACCGGCTTTAAAGCAAAAACGATATTTCAAGTCCAATCACATAATCGGATAGGACAGCTTTAAAAAGTGGAACAGAGATCGATGTCCCGAATAGCAAACCGAGTGTACAAAGCACGCGCGAAAGGCTCATAGATAGACCTGGTCTGGTCATCTGTGTAATTCATAGCAATTTAATGAACCTATGATGCGTCCCTTGGTAACCTACAAAGTTCATCGGTCGAGAACTTTTTCATCACAAGAGTTAACCTATTGAAGCTTTACTGATAAGGGTGGTTTTTTTTATTGTTTTTCTGATGTCCCTTCAATTCTTCACACCTTATTTCTTGAATTATTTAATTATATTGCAAATCTCTAAAGCTTTCTAAAAGTGTCTATCAAAAGTATTCCGATAGAAAGTCAAAAATGGATCATAATATTTTCTGGTTTACTTGTAAGGCCAGAGAAAAGCGATTTCTTTTGGATTTTTTTTTTAAAACGTAAGCAGATTTTTTATATAAGTTTCTTTGTTCAATAAAGTAATATTTAAAGACAATTTTCATGTAAAAATAATTAATTATTAAAAAGTTATAGTCGATGCCGAGGAATGCATTTTAAGAAACATATTTTGCGGTGAGCACTCCTGCTTGGAATTGGATCATCTAAAATAAAAGATCGAAAATAACTTAGTTAACATATTAATTTATCTAGTCGTTAATCAAAGCATTTGAGAAAAATTAATTTGGAACAAAATGGTGGACGTTGATATTGAAGTGTGTGATTTTGAAAATCGGTCA
>JBAGKK010095552.1:0-26229 GCA_037177015.1 Euceroptres primus
ATAGGTTTATAGATAATATAGATTTAAAAACATTCTACGATAATATTTATGATTAAAAACATTTAAAAACATTTATAATTTAAAAAATGGTTATATTAAGTTATGTTTATCTTAAGTATATTGTGAATTTTTTAGAAAAAGGAACTCTCATTCTGGGTAATAATTCTCATCTGAAGATTTTTTTAAAAGTGTTTTATTCAATTTACCGAATACAAGTTCTAGTGTGAATAAAAAATGTAATAAAATCCATTTTTATTTAAAGAATTGTCTGAAGTCGATTAAGGAAATAAGAAAAGTCATTGTATTAACTGTTAAATCATTTGAAACTATTTTCTTTATGACTGAGAAAAATTGTTGATGACCGGGAATTTTTTTCGTTAATTTCAGTGGCCACCCTGAAAACACATGGAACGAAAATCTTGATAAGAAAAAGTAATATAGAGTAATATATATGCCATATATCGTGAGTGGATTGTAATTTTCTGCTTTGGTTTATTAGTTTGTTAATAAAATAATCAATAAATATTTCTGGTTTTATTTAGGACGTTTAATAATTATTACTTGATCCGTTGCTTGATTAAAAAAGATTTATATTATTGATTTTTAGATAACTTTATATTTATTTTGTTCTTTAGAATCTCCCTTTTAAGGGGATTCTCTGACGAAACCCATTTTTATACTACTGATCATCTGATCAAAAAATGACTAAACTACTTATTTTATACACTGTTTTGTCATGTGTCAATTATTACTTTGAAAATTTTTCTAATTGTCGTGAACTAAATTTTCTTAAAAAGAATCGTCTGACCAGAAAATGAATTTATCACTGATTCCTCTGTTTCACATTTTATGATTTTTTTCTCTGGCTTTATTATTCTGGAGTAATTAGTTTTCTAAACAAGTTCTCCTTTTTTTTGTTCATTATTTTTCTATTAGATGGCCTACTTTAGAACAGTTTTCTGACTAAAAAGTGACTCTAATACTGCTTGCCTGATCAAAACTGCTTTATACTACTGATTTTTAATTAATTTTACATTTATTTATATTTCATTCATTTTGTTCGACCTCATGGGAATTATTTTTGTTCCTTAGATGCTTCCTTTAGTTTAGGGGAATTGCCTGACGAAACCTATTTATACTACTGAACATCTGACAAAAAATTGACTAAACTACTTATTTTATACATTGTCTTGCCATGTGTCAATTATTACTTTGAAAATCCTTCTAATTGTAGTGAACTAAATTTTCTTAAAAAGAATCGTTTGACCAAAAAATGAATTTATCACTAATTCCTTTGTTTCATATTTTATCATTTTTTCTCCCTCTTTATTATTCTGAAGTAATTCCTATTCTATACAGTTCTTTCTTTTTTTGTAAATGATTTTTTAATTAGATTTCCTACTTTAAAAGAGTTGTCTGGTCAAAAAGTGACTCTAATACTGCTTGTCTGATCAAAATTGCTTTATACTACTGATTTTTAATGAAGTTTACATTTATTTATATTTTATTCATTTTTTTCAGCCTAAGAGTTAGTTCGGAATTATTTTTGTTCTTTAGAAGCTACTTTCAGGGGTTTTAAACATTATCTCGAAGAACCATGCAAATTTACAACCTTTTTAGTTCCACGGAAAATACTTTTTTTTGTACGAAGAGCGTATAAATTTTCATTTACAGCATTTTGTTCTTTAGAAGCTACTTTTAGGAGGAATTGCCTGACAAAAACTCATTTATGCTTCTGAATACCTGACCAAATATTGACTAAACTACTCATTTTATACAACCTATTTTCCTCTATCAATTACTACTTTTAAATTTTACTTTTCTTCTTAAAAAATAACTTCTAAAATCTAAGATATTTTATTGTATAATTTGTTAAAACATGAATCACAAGAAAGCTATATACTTTACACTTGTCGTTTGCCTTTAGAAACTGAAATAATTCTCTCTTAATCTAAGCTGGCTTTCCCATTATCGAACCGTGACATCTTCTCTGCAAAATACATTATTTTAGGCTTAGTTTCGGGCTTGTCGTGACGAAGCAGAAATAGAATTTTCATGAATTTGCACACAAAGTAGCAGTTCTCTGCTAACTTTGTACGAAACTAGTTTCAAAAATAGTATAAAACATTTGAAAATGTTGGATAAGATCCTAGGTGCAGTTTACGTCTACAAGTATAAATTGTTCTTCTAAATTTATATTATCTGGAAAAACGTCGCGCCAAGTGCCATTCTCAACTTCATCAGATTCATGAAATAATATTTTTCGTCTTTATTTTGTTTCTGTTAGGTATTCCAAAAGAGAAAGATTCTTAATTTCTGCCTTATTTTTAAAAAATTCTTTTGAAGTTTTATCTTTTTTTTTGCGAACCCTGCTCGAGACCATTTTTATTAAAATTATTTTTTTTTAATTAGGTATATCGAGAGATAAATTCAGTGTTTTTTTAGAGTTTTCAAAGAGAAAACAGAGTGGCAATACTCTCGCGTCGATAGGACTCAAGAGAACAGGACTATTATTATCTCACGCAAAGGCAGTTAAGTAATAATTCTGAAGATATAGATGGACGATAAACGAGGATGCTTCTGATGGTCAGACAATTAGCCAATCGATTTAGAGCCTCGCTTAGTATATCTTATCGTCTTACACATCTATCTTCCACGAAATTTATAAGCACCTTTTGTAACTCGAAGCAGAAAATGGCGCTAAATGTTTTCCTCCATGAATATGGAAAGGATTTTCTTTCAAGTGTAATTCTTCTCTTCAGGAAAATTCGATCAAAATTAATTGAACTTATTTATAGCTATCGTGATTAATATAATTAAAAATAAATTTTCTTTCAAACTGAAAATAGTATCCGTGTTTGAATAATTTTAAAGTCTTTTAATTTGTCAGTTCAAAACTTGAAAATTTCCACAAGTTTTTTCAATTCCTTTTTGAAGCATATATTTTGATGCAAATTGGAACTCTTTTTCTTCAAGATGCTTTTGAAAATATAGTAATCATGAAACAAAAGTAGAGTCCTTATCGTTCCAGCGATCTTTAAGAGGTTCATAACTCAAGGGGCGAAAGTGATACACCGCTCTTGAAAACTTTAATACTTCAACCACGAACGTGGTGTAGGAGACGATGTGTAATGTATATGTGGGATCGCAATATTTACGATATCTGACTTTTTCTTCTTACGAATGTTTTATGTCCTCGCTAAAAACATTTTTATGATCTCTCCCTATCGTAGTTCCACCAAGAAAATAACTTTTTATTTTACCTTCGTCAGCAGTCTTCAGAATTTGGACTTTTAAGCTCTAATTTTATCCATTTTAGAAAAATTGATCATCTACGTATGCTTCTGTACTAGAAATTCTTTCTTCATGTTTAAAATGCTAAAGGGTTTTCAGAAGGTGGAAAAAAAGGTTATATTTCAAAGTTGATACTTTGTGTCGCAATCGGAACTAAAGAAAAGATAAGGAATAAGAGTAAGAATTGACGTTGCCTTTGGTGATATTGTAACCCGTATTAGTGTTACCTGTCAAAGGGATGCTTTTATCAATATCAAAAGGCACTAAAAGACAGATGAAAATAAAAAAGTTGAATAAGAAAGGATGAAAAGGACAGAAAGGGAATCCGGTCGCAAAGCTTATGCTCCTTGCTATTCTACATTTCACTTTGATATTACAAATGGAAGAGCTTTTAACATTTAGTCCTCTGTCAAAGAGAACAAATCCATTTTATCTCAATTTTTTGAGATTGATTTTGAATCAATTACTTTTTACGTCTGGGGTATCAAGAATGGTGTTGAAATGATACAACACCATATGTGTATTTTCCATAAAAGTAATCGAGTTTCTTAATAATAATTCTCATAATTTATTCGGAATAATGCTCGTGTCGCTATATAAATAAAATTGTTTTTGTGGAGGGATGATTTGTTTTCTGACTCGGTAAGTCGACAAAATCAGGCAAAATATCTATCTGTGTACCTCTCTCTAAGTGCACGTAAATCTTCGTGAACCAGCGGCGTAATTCGTGCAAAATTAATGCTCGCGAGTACCTAACGTACACCAAGTTGGAGCAACGGCACTTCGTCTTCGAAAATACTGAACTCGTTCTTTCGGGATTCCAACGATAAATTCTCGATGGCTCGTTCCCCATTTCCGGAAATTCTCATTTCGTTCTCGCGCTTGCCAGAACTTCCAGCAGGTATATACGTGTGTATATATCTAAGTATATAAGAGTTCTAGTAAAGTTCCCATGTTGCCTCTGCTAGGTGCCCGGGGTCTCGTACGATTTCTGAGGAGTCGTAAATTTTAAATACCTAATTTACGGGAGGATCTTGAAAAATTAACTCTTAAAAATTGAAACTTCAAAACAAAATTGCCAATTGCAGGGTTGCTACAAGACTTTGAATGCCTGAAAATGTTATGGAATTTTGGTTGATGATTTTAAAATTACAAATTTACAGGAATTGATTGCTTAGAATTCAATAATTATTGAAAAGCCCTTTACATTTTCGTTTATTAATCATAGTACCAGAAATGGTTAGCAAATTAGTTTGCGACTAGTAGAATATTAAATTGAATTAACCAGAATTTTTTAAAAATTAGACCTGGAAAATCTAGAAATGACCTGGAATTTTGAAACTAAACTTCTGCAGCAACACTGAATTGAAAGAGACGACTAAATTTGGATGAATGAAAAACGTAAACATCTCTGGTTTTTCATCTTTTGCTTTGGAGATTTTTTTTGTGGTTTTAGAAAATTTTTTGTATTTTTAATTTGATCTTTAATCGTTTCTTTCACTTGTTGGTTGAAAGTGTTTTTTGTCAAAAATTAACTTAAGCTTAGAAAAACTACAATTCCAATATTCTGAGATGCCACAGTCTTTCCCCTATTCCCCTATTTACCCCTTTCTTTATAGATTTTCTCTTTTTACCCCTTTTTTCAAGAAACTTCTCCTTTTTTCCCTTTCTTCTCGTTTCACCCTAACGACTGAATCAATAAATCCCAATAAGACTCAATATTTTTAAATGTTTTTGAGCATTTCAATATTTGAAGTTGCGTTAAAATGCAACAATATGGACAATTTCAAATCTGAAAGTGTTCAAGACTTTATAATTTCAAGGCAGTGTTTAGTATCACGGAAATTTTCGTTCAACTAGCGCACAGCATAGTATCGGCTGATGCTATTGTTACGGAATTTTACGGAATTTTCCGTAATAGTAGCTCGCCCCCCCCCCCTTTGTGTTGTATGCTAGTTGAACGGAAATTTCCGTAACAATATTCTCGGCCAAATTTAAATACAAAACGACGATAATTTCTAAATTTAAAAGTGAGAAGTATTTAAAATTAAACACTTTCAATATCGAAGACCAAAAAAGTAGAATATCCTAAACCAAGCATTCTAAACCTAAATTTTTAAAATTTGATATAAAATTGTAGAATGTTCTAAACCAAGCATTCTAAACCTAAATTTTTAAAATTTGATATAAAATTAATAAATTTCGAAATCCGAGCGTTGAAGAGAAAATGATTTCAAATTTTAAATGCTTAGAATTGCACAATATGAAATTAGAAGCTTTCTACATTGTATAATATCTAGAAGGGTTTCAGAATATTTAAAGTTTTAAGTTTAAAATTTAATTCTTCAATATAATTGAACAATATTAATTTTAATGCTATCAAAATTCGACAGATTCAAAATGAAGCATTTAAGTATTTGAAAAACTTCAAATTAGATTCCTTCAAAATTGAAAAGTTCAGCGACATTTTTAATTCAACACTGTTTACTTTAAACGCTTTCAACCCGACATTATTGAATTTTGAACGTTTTAAATTCTCTAATTTTTGGTAGAACATTTTTATAAAATTGGTGAACTGAATGGAACATTTAATACGGAGCTGAATAAACTTTAATATGAACTTTCTGATAAAAGAATTGTTTCTTTTTGCCTTATGCGTAAAGGTTGTATTTATATAAACTATTTCCCTCTTTTTGTGAAAAAATCCGCCTATTTCCCCCTTTTTTTTAAAGAGCATTTTGCATTGTGAAGCCTGAGATGCTTTTATAAAGTGAAGAATTTCTGTCCAGTAAATAAAATTCTTCTGTGTTTCGAAGATTTGGAATTCAGTCAATTTTGAAAGCATTTGAAGGATGGCACGCCATAAGGGATTAAGCCGCATTTTGCTGATTTTTCAGGAGAGACAAAAAACGTTACATAAAATCTAATTTTGAATTTAAAAAAAAGCAAACATCTTCTCTCGAGATACATCAATACTGAATTGAAGCGTGAAAGCGTATGTTTTCTCGACTTTGACTAGAGAATTAAAATCCAATTTACAATTTTGAAAAAAATTTAATTTCTAGTTATTGAGTTGCTGAATCGCCACAAAGAAAGTTTTACTGGAAAATGTCATTAAGTTCCGAGAAAATGGATGGGGAATTTTTCTTTTCGTTCCAGATGCGCGTTTTTTTCAACTCAAAATCCAATTTTCAATTTAAAAAAAAAAAAACTTGCTACCGAGGTACTACAATACTGAATTGAAGCATGGAAAGTTTTATTGAAAAAAGTCATTGAGTTCTGAGAAAATGGAAGCTAAATTTTTTTTTTGGTCCAGGCGCATATTTTCTCAATTTTAGGTCACAATGTATAACATCTCATTTTCAATTCAAAGATGCAGAAGCAAAGAAGATTTGGAGCTATGGAGTTGCAAGAAGTTAAAAAATGTTGCAAAGACTTGAAAAAACTTGAGAAAAAATGTTTTAAAAAATTGAAAAAATACAAAGAAAAATGAAAAATGGCAAAAAAATTGGAAAATGAAATTATAAAAATTTCCTTTTGTCACAATGTATATTAAAATTTATCTGATTTTTTGAGCTAATAATCAGGATGTCTAGCGGACCGGGAAATCGGGAAAAACCGGGAATTTTGTTTCACCGGGAGAAAACCGGGAAAACCCCGGAAATTTTATTTCAGATCGGGAATTTTTTAATTTAATGGTAAAATCTACTTATTTTCACTTTATTTACGGCTATTTAAAAAGGGGAAAAAAATAAATTTCGAAAATAAAAGATAGAGAAAAAATAGAGATGAAAAAAATGTTAATCTGTTTATTTCGGGAGAAATTATAAATTATCTTGGATAATACATCCGTTTATATCCATATTCTTCAGTTTCGACCTTCTGACAATTTTATATGTATTTTTTTCGTATGAAAGATACAATTAATAAAAATACCCCTTAGTATTGATAAAGTTCGAAACATCGCCTATCAATACAAAAAGATATTTTTATTACATAATTAGACCTTTTACACGAAGAAAGTACATGTAACATATACGTTATTGTAAATAAAAAATGCAAAATTGGTCGGGAAAATGAAAAATTTGGTCGGGAAAAAACCGGGAAAACCCCGGGAATTTCAAATGGCCTGATCGCTAGACACCCTGATAGTCTCTTTTTTAGAAAAAATGTAGGTTAATCCGTTAAGGCGTGCCACCCTTCATTTATATTTCTGTTTTAGATTTTCAAATTTAAAAACTTTCGAATTACTGTTTAATGTTTTAAAACCTTAAAATCGTTTCTTATGCTTTCAAATTAAAGTCTTGTTCTAAATCTTTAATTTTCTCGGTTTAAAATTTAAAAGTTTAAAAGGCTAATTCTATTTTATTATAAAATTTCATATCATTATGGTTTCTTTATAGATAAGTGTCTCTGTTATCTAGTGCAGACGCCTCATAAAAGCTGAAGAGTCACATAATGGCGATAAGACAGTATCAACGAAGTACGCCTTTGAACCTAACCCTAGGAAAAGCTCGCTTTTGAGTTAGAAGACTGTTAAAGCTAGACTCAACTAAACCTGGAAGCAGTAAACTCCTGTTCGATAATCTTGCTCGTGGAAATTCTTGCGCCATAAAAGCCACCTTCCTCGCAGACACCCAAACGATCATCTCGTCTCTAACGTGAAGACCTCGTGAGCTTAACCGCCGTGAAATTTTTTTCTGAAAAACACCCTTTGGCCTTATTAGCTTTAATTTTATGTCCCTTAAGGTTTTCATATTTTACCTCCATCGTTAGATCCTTACACATAATTTAATTTTTTTTAAAGTGGGAGCATCTTTAGGATCCAAATATGCGACTTTTTCATTTTATTTCAACGAAAACACCATTCCAAGATTTATGGTTCTCATCTGAAGGGTGTTGCGGCAAAAGAATACTCAACGATTAGATTTTAACGGAAGGTCGCAAAAAAGCCAATTTAATAATAATAATACTAACTTATAAAAATTAAATTTTTCAAGAGATACAAAAAACGTTCCCAAAACTCTATTTTTGTGTTTATTGACAAAACGAAAATCCACTCTGGAGATACGGCGAAGCTGAATTGATCTCCGAAAAAAATTTGAAATCTTGATTCTGTTCTTAGAAAACAAGGTTTCAGATTCAAAAATTTTCATAACAACCTAACTCCACCTTTTGTAATTTTTAAATGTAATATTGTGAATCTAAGAATTTTCGTAGAATAATTGATCTAATATGACGTGTTACACATGTTATTCCATTTACAAATTTAATATAATTCGATCGGCTTTTTAACACTGGATACATTAAGAACCATTTTTTATGAAAAATGTCAATCTCAAATTTAGAGAATTTTTTGTCAAAAGAAAAAAGATTTCGAAAATTTTGTGTTTTGCCATAACACATTTCATTTATTCTTTTTTTTTCTCAATTTTGGATGTTAGAATACTATTTAGTTTCGTTCTGTTTCAAATTGAAGGTTTTAAAAATTAAAACTCTACGGTGCTTGATTTGAAACATAATTTGCAAATAGGCTAGTCAATGAAGACATGAAAAATCGAAAATTTAACCATAAGTCCAAAAGTTTTCAAATTTTGTGAATTGATAAATTGGGTTGCAAAAACAATAAATCTCATTTTGCAACCCTCTCCGAAGTCCGGAACATGTTCAGAAATAAGAAAACATTGCTTTTTAACGAAAATAATATTACAAAAATATAAAAAGTCCTACAAACTTGCTGTAACGTTTTTTGAGGAATTTTCCACAGTTTATTAGATTTGCAACCTTTTTAAACATAGAAATTTAATTATTAATTAATTTAAATAAAAATTGCAAAAGTACTGCAAATTGGCAGGAAAGTTTTAAACATTTTCTCGAAGAGCCATGCAAATTTGCAACCTTTTTAGTTGCACGGAAAATACTTTTTTCTGTATGAAGAACGTATAAATTTTCATTTACAGCATATTACTATTACAAAAATTGCAACAGTTTTAAGAACAGGTTGCAAATGCTTCAAATAAATTCCCATATTAATTTTATTAATTCCCATATTAATTTTGCAAGCCCACAGCTTGTACAGAATCTTTTGAAATTAACAAATATTGAGATTTCACATTTTTTAATTTTTAATTCACCATCAAAAATTGAAAAAGTTTTGCAGATTTGACAAACCATTTGAATCATTTGTTCTAATGTTATTATAAATTTGCAACCCCACAGCTCGTACGAAACCTTTTGAAATTAACAATCATTAAGGTTTGACATCTTTATACACTATCAGGGTTGTCTAGCGGACCGGGAAATCGGGAAAAACCCGGGAATTTGGTTTCACCGGGAGAAAACCGGAAACTCCCCGGGAATTTTATATCAGTTCGGGAATTTTTTAATCTAACGGTTAAATCTGCTTATTTTCACTTTATTTTATATCCATATGATTTATATCCATCCGTTTATATTCATATTCTTCAGTTTAGACCATTTGGCAATTTTATATGTATTTTTTCGCGTGTCCAATTAATAAAAACATCTCTTAGTATTTATAAAGTCCGAAACGTTGCCTATCAATACTAAAAAATGTTTCTATTAATTAGACCTTTCACGCGAAGAAAATACATATAATGTATACGCTATTGTAAATAAAAAATGTAAAATTGGTCGGAAAAATGAAAAATTTGGTCTGGAAAAAACCGGGAAAAACCCAGGCATTTCAAATTGCCTGATCGCTAGACACCTTGGCCATCAAAAATTGAAAAATTTTTGCGAATTGGACAAACCATTTGAATAATTTTTCCTAATGTTATTATAAATTTGCAACCCCACAGCTCATACGGAACCTTTCGAAATAAACAATGATCTTCAAATTAAGTCTGAAGTTTTCTCCGAAGTATGTGAAAGTTGCACGGAACGGAGAAATTTAGATTTTTTTTTCTTCATATTTTGCATAATTTTATGGGAATTTTTAATTTTCTATTTTTATAGCATTTTCGATGTATATAATTAGAACTGTTCGGTGTGGAAAGCTGGTTAACTAACTCGATCTCATTTTTTATCTCGTTTTTAACCTTGTGGCGATTTCTAGAACGATTTAAAATTCAAGGTCATTTCCCGGTTTCTTCAAGTCACATTTCTTAAATTTTTCAGATTAAGTCAACATAATTTATTAATGAATTATATAGAGGAGATCTCCCTACAGTAATGTACTAAAAACAAATAAAAATATAATAAAAAACAATTTCTCTGATCGATCCTAAACGCCTGCTTGTAAAAGGTGGCGTTTGAGTAAGGCGTTCACTTTAAAATATATTTTGTAAGTTTGGCTTGATGAAATTCAAAATATAGGCTTAATTATAGTTCTGTATTTTATCTTTGATTTAAAAATATCTATTTTAATATATTAATATAAGTGAGTGCACTTGGGTAATTTAGTACTCATTAATTATTAAAGTGGAGACTTTATTCTTTTTTGATATATATTTTACTAAGAAAATGAATCCACTGTGCAGTATGTACATAAAAAATCATTTTCATGTCTCGAAATGCGTTGAAATTTTACGTTTAAATGCTGGTAAATGTATCAAATAATCTCTTCAATTTGAAAAACTTATGCAAATTTTTATGTTATACAAAAAGTGTGAAATCAAAATTATTGTTAATTTCACAGGGTTCCGTATGAGCTGTGGAGTTGCAAACTTATAATAACATTAGAAAAAATGATTCAAATGGTTTGTTCAATTTGCAAAACTTCTGCAATTTTTGATGGTTTATAAAAATGTTAAATCTCAATAATTAATAATTTCAATAGGTTCCATATGAGCTGTGAGGCTGCAAATTTATAATTACATTTAAAAAAAAGCTTCAAACGGTTTGTCCACTTTGCAAAACTTTTACAATTTTTTATGGTGTATAAAAAATGTGAAATCTCAATTATTGTTAATTTCAAAAGGTTCCGTATAAACTGTTCCGTTGCAAAATTAGTATTATGAGATGCGGGAATTTATTTGACGCATTTACAACCTGTTTTTAAAACTTTTGCAATTTTTGTAACAGTAATATGTTTTAAATGAAAATTTATACGCTCTTCATACAGAAAAAAAGTATATTCCGTGCAACTAAAAAGGTTGCAAATTTACATAACTCTTCGAGATGATGTTTAAAACTTTCCTGCCAATTTGCAGTTCTTTTGCAATGTTTTCATTTAAGCTGTTGGTGACATTTATTATTACAAAATTTCTATGTTCCGTATCTCTAAAATAGTTGGAAATATAATAAATTGTGGGAAATACCTCAAAAAACATTACATTAAGTTTTCAAAAGTTTTGAATATTTTTTATAATAATTTTATAATAATATTATAATAATATAATAATTTTTTATAATAATAATATTTATAATAAATATTTTTTTATAATAATTACGATTTTTAATAAGTTCCGGTCCTAAAAGAGGGTTAAGAAATGAGATTTGTTTTTGCAATATAATTTATCAATCCACAAAATTTGAAAACTTTTGGACTTACAGTCGGACCCCGGATATCTGAACCCCGGTCTCTTGAACTTCCCACATCTGGTGCCCCCAGATGAGGGGGCATGCTTGCGCAGTTGTTTACACACACACACACACGTATACATACGTGTATGCGCAAATACCTACTGCTCAGCTTCACTTCCCCTTCGAGCGACCCCCAATTACCTTCAGAATTCGGGGTCCGACTATATAATGAATGAATTTTCTTTACTGACTGTCCTAAAATTTAGATGTTTGAACACTAGGAAAAAATTCTAATTTTAAGAATATATTCTTATTCTTAGTGTATGCTCTTAAATACGCCAAGAATAATTATGTATCCTCGGCGCATATTTAAGAAGAATGTAAAAACATTCTGAAAATTAGATTTTTTTTTCAGTGAAAGGTTGGAAGTATCTTGGTTTAAAATTTGATCAAATTAGCCTTCCGAATTGGGACGCTTATTGGATTTGTCAATTTCCATTTTAAAGTTCTTTTCCATTTTTTTCATCTTATTTTCCTGAAAATGTCTGCGTTGCCTCAAGGATTCGGATTAAAAGCTGGATTAAGGCGAGACTTTCAGAAAGCGACGAGCTGACGAAGCTGCCCGTCTACTGGTTGGCAATGGATTTTCTGAAATATTCAGGTCGAAAGCTCTAAGCGCGACGGGAGCTTTTCAGGAAGATAGCTGTGACGAAGAGACAGACGAAGTAATCGAGTTTAATCGTGACGAAGCCTGAACCCCAAGTCGTCGTTCTCTACGTGGCCTAAAGCGATTGCAAGGCTTTAATAGTAATCCGCTTCTCTTAGAAAACCGCCAATCCTTTGCTCCACACTCTCACTGGAAACGAATTGTCGATTCGATATGCCCGATCACTAACGTGTAGATCCATTCTCTAGCTGGGGAAAATTGCAAATTGCACCCTCGCTAATCGACCATTCTCAATTTCTCATGGATCAGAACGAATTTGAAACGACGGAAATGTAATGAGTAAGAAGATCGAGTTGGAATTCATTGATGCAAATTGTTTCTAAGATTTATTACTTATTGGAAAAAAAGATAAAATATTTCAGATCTGATTACTTGAAGACATGAGAATGACAACTCGGTAAAGACCAAAAGTGAAATTTTACAGTATGAATAAAAAACGTTTTCTGAGGCAGGCTTTAAAATACAAAATGCTGATAAAATTGTAGAAGCATAAATGACACTCAGGAGCTCTAGTTTAAAGGTTTGCAAACATTAAGAAAAAATTTCACTTGCCCGAGAGAGGGGACAAATAAAACGGTCTTTACCGAGTTTTCTATCTCATGGATTTTAAATTGCTTATATAACATTAAATCACGAAATTGTAGTAAGGCTTTTTATTAATTTATTAAATTTATAACAGGTTTTTCGAGCCTGTTATAAATATAAACAATATATATATATATATATATTGATATGCTAAACAGTTGAAAAATATCCATACTGGCACCTTAGATTAGAGTTTGTGAAAGTATGAGAATGACAACTTAGTAAAAACCAAAAATAAATACCACCAAAATAAACCACCAATAAATAAATTGATTTATAGACTATAAAATATAAAATTCGAACAAAATTATAGAAGTGTGTTAACAGTATGTGCGATGTTTCTGAAAGTTGCAAACATATAGCAAACAATTTTTTCTGTGTTTAGGGAAGGATAAATCAAATGGTCTTTACCGAGTTGTCATGCTCATTATTTTTAAAATGCTTTTTTTTAGGTGAAAGGAGTGTTTGTTTTTATATATTCATAATATGTATAGAAATATAGTGTCCTAAATTACTTGAAATCGTTAAAAACAGAATTTCGAAAATGTGATCTTTATTCTCATGCCTTCACTTCAAAATTCGAATCTTTTCTGAAATGATTTTTATTTATTTTCTAGCTTAAATGTTTTTTAGTAGGTGGACTTAATCGATTTCTATCGGCAAGTTTTGGATGGAAGCCAAGTCTATATGTTTTTCTAGAATTAAATATAGAAAAGCAAGATTTCGAAGAGAGTTTTAACTATTCCCTGAGTCACTTTACTCCTTCCTCAGTTCTGACGTAGGTCGTATGCAATTACTGAAAACGATTCAAGAACCTCCCTTATTATTCCTCTCCCATTTCTGCTTTATAATAGAAATTATTAAAGTTTAGTGAGTTCAGACTAGGGCTCGTAATGGTAGTTCAACAGTCCATACATTTTTTACTCCCACAGGAAGTTTTTAGGTGGACTTGTGTTCTCTTTGAATCTTTTCAGACACGAAGCTTTTAAATTGGAGGCTCTAAAGTTGACAGACTTTTATATTGAAAGTCTGCAAGTTTTGATTCTTTCAATTTCCAAGTTTACAAATCTATAAATTTTTACAAATCTTTACAAATTCCCTTTCGATAAATCAGTAATTTGAATGTTCACTAGTTTGAATGATTTTCCATTTACAATGAAGAATTGTAATTATGAAAATGGAGATCTGTTAATGTAGGAGATGAAACTGAATTAAGTAATAAATATTTATGATATCAGTACTTTCGTAGGTGTAGACTTTTTAATTTAAAAAAAAATCAAGGTAAATCCTACACCTTGCGAAATCCTTCGACAACAATTATTTATTTCCTTGCACATAATAAGTCTAATTACTTTCAATGATTGTCTGGTTGCCTTGGAAGAAAGGTTAATCTCGTTATTGCAAGAAATCAAGGCGTAATAAAGGAATGTCATATTCATAAAAATTGGATTATACATTTTAGGGATCATAAAATTCCAGCCATTAGCATATTTTATTTTATCTACAAATTTTTAATCAGATTTTTAAAAATTCTAATCACGAGAGAATTTAATCAAAATAATTTGTCAATTTATCAAAAGCAAAGACTGCAGATAATTTTAGAAGCGACTTTGACTGACTGAGCAGATTTCCATTCCACTTGTGATATATAGTCCCGCATTACGTATTCGGTGCATTCATTGGACGAATATCGGAGAACGGATGGATGGGAATCTTGCCAAAATGATTCAAGGCCAAGTCTGATATGAAATCCTGTGATTTGTACGCAAAACGCCTGTTCAAATTCGTAGAACAGATCTGGGTTAGAGATCTTATTTCCGGAGTCGAATTTGCCTACAGTGTTTTATCATTCAGGAACTGATTTCCTCAATTATTCATCTCAAGTTGTACAACTTATTTTCAGAAAAAAACATTTTTCAGACTAAATTTTTCATGTAGTCATTTGTCTTTAAAAAATTTCTTCTACAGAATTTCTATTCCATTTTTATTACTAAAATAAATTCTCTTTATATATGATAATTAAAAAGAATGAAAACCATCCTAATTTAGGAATATATCCCAAATCCTGGCAGAATTTGTAGTTTTCATTGAAAAGCTGAGTTGGCAAAACTGTAAATTTTCCCCTTTTGCGTATGGTGCATCATTTGAGGGGATGTTTGCAATGTCAAGGGCACTAGGGTGAACGTGTTTTACGAGGGAACCACCCTCTGCAGGAAAATGGAGAATATAGAATCCCTTCGGCGCGTCATCGATCCGCCGACCCTCAGCAAATTATACATTGAAATCCTCATGCTATTTCGCCCTTATATTATGCTCTGCCCTTATATAATCGGAAATTCGACCAATATTTAATTTCCAAGGAAAAAATATTTCAGTAGGTCGGAAGCTATTTTCATTTAACTATCAATAGATGGTTTTAATTTGAATATTTTCAAATTTAAATTTTTCATCTTGAAAGTTTTATTTTTACATTTAAAATACCTAATAAATTTAAAAACTTGTAAAAGTTAGAACCTTAAACTTTGGCTGATATCCAAAATTCTTAATTGGTTTCTAATTCTTCAGTTTGATTCTAAAAACGAAAACTTTCCTAACTAATTTAATTTAAAAATTTATTGAAATGAAAATCTGTTTTAAAAATTAAATAAAGATTTGAGGATAATGAAACCTGTTTTCTGCGATGGAGAAAAACTGAAATTATGAAATCGTTTTTAAGTGGTGAGCTAGGTTCGAATCTCACGATTGTTTCAGTGAACACTTGTGAGGAATAAAATCTTGGAGATCTTAACGCGCGTTATTTACGATCACACGTGCTGATGGACGCACCCGTGGTCTTTCGAAATATGTTCTCAAGGTGTAGTGTTCTTTATTATTATTTTTTTTTTTAATTCTCAAAGAAGGAACGAAGAACAAAAGGAAAAATGTGGCTTGCTGAGCGAAAGGTTTACGAATAAGGATAATAACCCCCAAGTCCAAGGTGTTAAATATCCACGAATCATTGCTTAACCACTTCTTATTTTTCTCATTAGTTACTTATTGCTTATTGTTACATTCTCATTTTTTGAATTATAAATCACCCATCAAAACTTTGTGCTAATTTGTACTTTGGAATAAATCTTTAATCTTTTGTGGAAAATTAATTATACTCATCAACAATAATAATAATCCTAACTGGTCATTGATCTTACATCAAAGATTATTAACAAACTACACGTCTTATAAATTATTTTCAGCAATAATAAACTTGAGGTCAATTTATTAAAGTACTGCATACAAGTAGATATATAATAGAGTAAACAATTTTCCCTGGAAAGTTGATTGGATTATAATAATAGTTTTTATAAAAGGTCTCGTTAAAGAAATTCAGATAGTTTTCAGTTGGCATATGATCAATAAGAAAAGGGCTCAATGATTACGAGCTCTCGATCCATAACGACTCGTCGTGACCATGGCCAATCCTACAACGCGTGGGCCACCTCGAAGACTACTCAACGATGAAATAAATTATGATTTTCTATTGAATGCGCCGTGAGCCACAGTCTCAGTTGTGAGAATTCGTTGAGAAATCATGCCGCAAAAGAGGTGAGGCCGTGCCTTTTTGTTGGGAAATCACCTCAGAAATGCCAATTTCATTCTCTGAGAAGCACACGCACTCTTCCTCTATTTTTTACAATTGCCAATTTTTCAGAGACAAAAGGTCAATCCCCAAATAGAAATTTTCTTCTTAATGTTTTAACAACGTTTACAGATCCAATAAAAAATTCATAAAATATATTAATGTAAAACTATTATTATTTAATAATTCAAGAGAGTTTAATCTCATCAGAAACATACAAAATTCAAAAAATCGACCACAAGTATAAAATATTGAGTCATAAAAATAAATTTTTTAAAACTTTGCACATATGCCATCTAATTTTCATGAAAATCGGTTGAGTAAACTTTGAAATTAAAAAATATTTGATTGCTTTTTAATTGGAAAGTATTTAAATTTAAAGTCCTCCAACTTTCAACTAGAAACGATTCAGAATTCAAAGGCTTTTATACCTTTCATTTGTACCCTTTGAAATCCAAATCCTTTTGAAGTTCGAGGCTTTGAATTGCGCATATCTTAAAATTTCATCGCTTTTAAATCCGAAACCTTTCAATTTGACACAGTTTCGCAATAGAGTTTTTTTTTAATTCCAAATCTTACATCCTTCCAACTTTGAATGCTTTGAAATAACTTTCAAGATTTTATAAAATATTATTTTATTCTTAAAGTTTTTCAATGAAAAAATTAGTTCTTTTTAATTCCTTTACAAACGGGGGAGAAAATTTGTAACAAATAAAAAAATTAGCAAAAGTAGTGATGGGAAAAGTAAAAGAGGAACTGAAGTTCGGAGAAAGAGGAGAAAATTTTTTAATTTGTTACAAAAGGAGAAAATTTTTTAATTTGTTACAAAAGGAGAAAATTTTTTAATTTGTTACAAATTTTCTCCTCTTTCTCTAAACTTCAGTTCATCTTTTACTTTTCCCATCACTACTGAAAAGTAAAAGATGAACTGATGTTCGGAGAAAGAGGAGAAAAATTGTAATAAATAAAAAAATTAGCAAAAGTAGTGATGGGAAAAGTAAAAAATGAACTAAAGTGGCCTCGGCGATTGCATCTTTGTCCGCTGGAGTCAATCCCTCGAGGAAGTGTCTTTTAATGTGCGAACCTCGAGGAGAGACCTTTCCTGAGCTGCGCTCAATGTTGCACAATCGCAGAAACGAAATGTGTACTTTGATGATTTACAATCCATTGTGCATAGGTATTATTAATCCTCCGGAACGTAGAAAAACTCAAATGTACACCTTGTCACAATAATGTGATGCTCAGTGACCCGTGCACCTTCGACTATATTTTCTGTCGTCGGCGATACATAAATTATTGCTACTACCTTTATGCACGATTTTCCTTGTCCGATGATTATTCCACCGCCCACTTTAAAAATATCTGCAATGCTTTCTGTTTTGCTCTATGGGAAATACTCGACTTTCTACAAATAAAATTTTAATCGATCGTAAACCTATTTTCTTGATTCAAGGAGAAATTTACGACTCACTGTGGTCTTAAATCAAACGAATAGCCAACATCTCGTCTTTTTATTCCCTGGAAAAAATTTAGTAGAAAAGTTTTTTATATAAAGGTCGTTTAATCATTCTTATCCTAATCATAGGAATTTAGTATTAATTAATAAATAGTATTAATTCCTTGGATAATAATGAATTATTTTAAAACTGGAATTTTAGAAATTTTGTGGATTGTTTTTAATTTGAGGAATGAATTTTGTGTTGCAGGAATCGATCAGGTCACGAGTGGCGATGGATTTCACTGGAAGTGTTGGGAGAATAGTGGAAGATCCTAAGGAAGCAAAGGATATTGCTGAGAGTGAGGGTGTAATTTGGAAACGAAGGTGGCGACCATTTTCACGAAGATCCCCTGGTTCTAACATGACCAGAATCCACGTAGTTAATGGTGTTCACACATCTCAACCCTGGTTTCATGGAGATCTCAAGAGGGAAATAGCTGCTGCTATCATCAGGGATCGTGGTTCTGTCGATGGGTAATGTCCTCTTACTTTGACTTCCTTGGAAACTTCCTCCTGAATCTTCATTTCTTCGTTTATTTTTATTCTAAATCTTTCATTCCATACAAAGAATTCTCTTTTATTTATTTTACTGAAATTTACTTCCAAAATACTGCTTCCGTTAGTGCTTTAGGCACTTATATTTTTAAAATGGTTAAGACACTATTTAAAGTAAATGTAGGGAATGATCCTCAAGTAGAGAGATCGGATACGGGGTCAATTATTATTGGGGTTAATTAAAAGTTCGAGGTGCGATCGTCAGTGCAAAAGAGACTCCAAGAAAGAAATTCAATCCATCTAATAAATTTTTTTTTACTCATTTTCTCCATTTATCAAATTTAATAACATTTTTCTCAGATTAAATTTGCCCTTATTATTAATAATCAATTTTATTGTTTAATTTGAATTAACACTAAAGTTTCACCTTCTATTCACGAAAAATTTTATTCAGCATTCTAAATTAGCTTCAACTTCTGTAAATTTAAACCTTAAGTAATATTCAAGCCGTAAGTTACAAGTACTCGAAATTAAATAATATTTTTTTTACAGCGTATTCCTTGTCAGAGAAAGTAAAAGCAATCCTGGATCCTACGTTCTGACCTACAAATACAGTGACAAGGTTTTTCACGCACAAATTCAACCTGTAAGTATTTATATCAGTCTCTTTACCTTCTGAGATAGAACTTGAATTAAAAAAAATGATTAAACTTGAATAAAAAATAAAATGATTAAAATTTTTTCAGGTAATTCAAGTATTGGACAACGAGCGACAGTGTGTGCTTTACACTTTGGACAAGGGTGCAACGAAGTTTTACGATCTTCTCCAGCTGATCGAATTCTACCAACTGAACGCAGGCTCTTTGCCTACGAGATTGACGCACTTCGTGAATAATGGAGTTCCAGTGCCAGCGACGAGGCCAGAAGATGGTGGAGCCTCTCCGTCTCCTCTGGACGACAGTAAAAGATTCTCCACTCCTAAGAACGAATTCAAACAGACCAATTCATCGAATATTTGAGTATAGGGGTCCCAGCAGCCCGCTGATGTCAACAAACTCACGACCATCGCTTTCTACGGTATCGACAATCTCACCGTCGAAAACAACAATGGTCATCGTAGTAGCGTGCGTTCGACATCCTCGGGTTGCTGGACTCTCTGCAAGGGCAGCCACGATGAGTGGGACCTGTAGCTTGCAATGCTCCCTTGGCCTACATTCTTCCAACACCAAGGTTCAAAACCAACCACGAATCCAGAGAAAAAAAGCTTTAAAATCTGCAAAAGAAAGACCAAGGAAACACACAAAGACATAAAGAAAAGCAAGGAGCCAAGGAAGGCAATGAAAATAAATAAATGAAGCTCAAGTTTCGGAAGAAGGAAGGTGTAAAGTTGTCACCCACGAGTCAAGAATCGATGGCTGACTTTGTGCAAAAGTAGGACCAATAAGAGAACTGACTGACGCTTAGTTGGGATCTGTTCGTGAATTTTGGATCTAAAGACTCGCCGACTGGCTGACCAAAGCGAAAGAAGCAATCGCGCTAAGTTTTTTGCCAGGGGGATAGCGTCCTAAATGTTTTTAAATTCACACTAGTATTAAGATGGACCTCTGCGGTTCTTGGTAACTCGTCGTCCTCCGAGTGACGCAGAAAACAACTCTGCATGTGTAGATGAATACGTGTTTTTTCCATTTTCTACATGTCTACAAATACGTGTGCGAGCACTATAAATGTGTATGTTTATTATAAAACTCTTCGCCCTTGTTGCGAAGATAAAAAGAATGCATCAGTCGCCGAATGCATGAGAGAGTGAGTGTGACCGATGCGCAGTAAGCGCAGGATTTTAATATAATAACGATCCTCGTCAATCTCGAGTTCGTATTTGTTGATTGCGAAGCGAAGTATTCTTGCTTTTTTGTTCTCGCCTTTTTTCAATTATTTTTCTCTCCACGAAAAGACAAGAAAAAATCTTGACGAGACTCCGTCCATAGCACGAGCATGGACCAAATGTTTCTAGTGCGGTTTCACAATGTGGAAAATTAAAATCCAGAAAAAGAGAATGAAGGAAATTCAAAATCAAGGAAATTTATGTTTCAGAAACGCACTAGAATGAATCTAAGGCCAGTCTAGTCCGCATACACGTGTCTGTTGTCTCGTCGACTTTATCTCGTTTCAAAGACGTTTTTTTTCTCTGTAACTATTTAAGCGAGATCAGCTTTAAAACTGAAATTCTGATGCTTCACAATCAATATTTGTTCGACCTTAGCTTGCAAAGTTACCGAATCATTAGGAAACACATCTACTTTCATCGTCATTCAACAATTGACTGACCGGAAGCAAAGTCTGGTCAGCGATTTTGCACATTTTGAGACATGAGAGAACATACTGAGAACATATTATAATATATTAATGCATAAAATATATATGTAAATTAGTCTAAGGCCCCTCGAAGTACCGAGGGACGAAGGAGCCGATCGTGTCGGTCGCACCAAATTCTCTCGATGCAAAAAACCCATTTCTTTGAATTTTGAAGCTCTTCTTTCAGAGGAATTTTCTCTACACATCTTTTTATTCTAGAGGAAGTTTCTCTTAATTCTAATCCAAAATTCAGAGAAATGCATCAACGAGTTTTTAGAATATTGTCTACTATATCAATACTAAATATATTAAAAATTGAATGTAACCTCTACTTGAGATTTATTTATTATTTAATTTATTGCGCTTCGCTCATAGTGATTTGTGATAATAAACTTTTGATAGATGCTCGATTGAATTTGCGATTCTCGGGCGGCTTCTTTGTTAGTCATGATCTCATGTAGTAAACGAGAGGTTTTTTAAAATTAAGGCTACCGACGAAAGAATGTGGCAATTTTCTTGCAGCAATCGAGTGAGTGATAAGAAATCCATATTGTATGTGGATATTCAATTTATATGTGGATATCTAATTGTATATATCCAAAATTACATTTTTAAAAAAATAAAATGTGAGAAAAATATTTCGATATACTTCGAGGTTAAAGATTAAGAGGAAAGGAGAATTTGAGGCAAAAAATTGCGCAATGTATTATTAATCTCGCCGAGGATGCTGATCCTACCCTAGTACCTAATTTTAATGATATATTTTTCATGAATTATTTATTTCCCTAAATTTTCATCGACGAACGCACGACACGCAAGCGTTCGTGTATTTTTGAAAGGTTTACACATCTTGTGCGAAAGGAGGCAAAAATACTAAAACACTTTGTATTAGGTCTTAGAGTAGATGCGCTTTCTATAGAACTGAACTTTAATGTTAACGAAAGTTTGTGAACTTGGAACGTAAACGATGACTTTTCAGTTCGACGGTTCCTTCGTTGCTTGGCGTCGAAAAAAAAATTCCCTTTGGAAATGCACTCGACAAAAATGTGTTCGGCCTTTTGTGTAAATATGTCTATTTAGGCCAGACTCGACGATACCCTTGCTTTTTGCAAAAATGTCTGACAACATGAAAATTAATTTTGATGGCGGTCAATCAATTTTAATTGTTCCTGTCAGATGTCCTCGAGTTCCTTCAAAGAACTTGTAATATTTCAAGTATCAAGCGAAATATAAAATATAAAGAGCAGAGTCGACGTCAAGTTTCAAGGAGTTTTCGCGTTAAAAGTATATTAAAAATATAATATATATATATATTTATAAATATATATAAAGTATAATTATACACATAACACGACAATTAACGATATTAAATTATCATGAAATATATTTTGTATTATTATAATCACCGAGTTAATTGTGCAGGAAACGCAAAATTGCGTTTGATGTGCACACGACGATTTCACCAACGTCTGTTGAGAACAATAATAAAATAAAATGAGGCGGTAACGGAACGCTAATATCTGTCTTTTCATTTCTTCACCCCAGACTCGTAGTTACTTCTGATTTCAACGCGCATGACTACTCCAATCAATAGTGGTACAAAAGTTAGTCAAGAATTTCGAATTTATAAATTTTCCAATTTATAATTCCCGAGTTTGAAATTGAAATTCTGTTGGCGTTCCTTTCTACGGACTTTGGTGAAATCAATAATGAAATTGGCACTTTTAAACTGGGCCCTTGGACTTATAAATAATCGACCAGTTAAAAATATGGTTCGATTGGTTGGAGTGTTCATTCGTAATAAAATGTCGAAAAGTATCCATTAAGAGCGGAATTCTGATTAAAGTTAAAATTTTGTTCTTGAAGAGACGAAAGTCTAAAAGATAGAGCACAAATTTGAGACAAAATAGACGAAGCGTCATGTGATAAACTTAGAGCGACTGTCTGCTTTCGAGCGTATTGTTCGAAAGATTATTTTTGCAATTTCGCTTTTTCGCCAATGCACCGAAACAGTCTTTCCGTTTTTTTGGACATACATATGTACTAAAATCCCAGATTTTAGTACTTAATTCTTTTGCTTGTCTAAAGATTTTCTATCTCTCTAATATTTTGTATTTATCGAAATAATACTTGTTTGTAGTAATACTGTTTGTAATACCTAATTATTTTGACTTTTTAAAAAAAGTATTTTGAATATTTCTAAATATTTTGTGTCAACTTAAATATTTAGTATCAAACAAATAACGAATTAATTTGTTGTTCTCTGAACAACACCTCACTACTGAAGGACTCTTTCAACTTTTCTTTAGGACTACAAAATAGAAAAGACACTGCAAATGGTGACTTTCTTTCGTAGATTTCTACTTTCTAGTGAGAGAATTGTGAACTGTTACTTGCTAAGCGTGCGAGAATCGGAGAATGATAGTGAGAGCGAGCAAGAGAGAGAATTAAAGAATGCAATTTTAATTATTAGAATGCATCAGTATTAAAAAAACGTCGTTACATTCTAATTATTGGCATGAGGTATACAGACTAACCTTTTACCCCAATGCGTGCTTCGTAGGCTAGTGTTTTTGCAAATAATAATAGAAAAATAAATATTAATGTTAAGAGTGTTAGTCCTAAGTGGAAGAGTAAATGAAAACTTAATACAGGGTGTCTACGTTAAATACCGACAAAAGAAAAAAAAACAGTTGATTGATTAAGCGCACAATATAATGAAGTTTTATGAACTGTAAAAATACTTTTATCAGGGCCTCGAATCGCGACTGATAAGAGAAATCAATTGGAAAGTATTTTCTATTGGCAAAAGATTCATTTTCTAATATTAATTGTAATTCAAATTAAAATTAAAATTTAAAATTAAATTGATTAATTAAAATTAAAAATTAAAATTTGTATAAAGATCTTTATTTTTTATCAATGTTGATCGAATTTTTAAATTCGTGATCAAATAAAAGTGACTTGAATTCCGATTCGATGCCTTGCTTGTCGAGTTGAAAGAGTGTTATAATTAATATATTACCAAAAATCCAAGAAAAAGAGAAAGGCGGAAAGCGCGACTTATCTCAATAATGTACAATTATTAACTCTTGTTAGATATTCCATAATATACATACAAGAAACTGTGTAAGTGTGTATTGACGATATAATCTGTGTTTCTCGATTTTCCCGTACAGAAATACTTTTGACTCTAATTATTAAATTAAAATGATTAAATAAAATTGAAGTTGATTATTAAAATAAAACTTTTAGTTACAAACTAGAAGACTTTTGGGATCGTTTAGGAATCAACTCAGGTGAATTTCAAATTTCTCCATGAGTTCTTTAAAAAAAAAAAAAAAGAGGAAGGAATTTCTGTCGGGTGACGAAACAATTCTAATCACTGTTCAATTAACTAAGGCTTTTGTCCCTCGAAAGGTTTATTGTACAATTGTAATTTATTTTACAATCGCATCTAACTCTCTGTGAGACAATTTGATCTAAACTCACAGAGTTCTGCAACTACTTAATTAATTAATGATACCTCAGTGGCATTTCTCATGGTCGATTAAAATGTTCATTAGGCGATAAAATTTGGGACATATCCTCTCTTTTAGCAACGATTCCTTCGCGACCTTCAGCGATCGGATAAAAAATAACTATGTAATAAATATAAGCACTCTTAGGCGAGGATCATTGTTATATCTTTGTACATGGATCTTTAATATGCAATAAATATGTATATCGTCATCCTATCATAAAATAATGCAAATTTCATTATACCAGGCATCCTTTTACTTCTATAAGAGCTCAAAACAGCAGCGAGAAAAATTGCCATGGAGATTATTTCAGGATTATTTTATCGACTTTTATTTATGTCGAGTATGCAGTCTCGTTATTATAATTCTATCGGTTTTAAATTATGCAGTTAAATTCTCGTTTCTAGCGTGATGAAATATTTATAACTTTGCATAAATTGTGTCAAGATTTTTTAATCGAAGCTACCCTAGAGACGAAAGTTTTACAAAATTAAAAAAATAAATCAGGGTGGCCGCTGGACCGAGAAATGACCGGGAATTTTTTTTTCCTGGAAAAACCGGGAAATGACCGGGAATTTTTAAAATTTTTTTGCAAAATGCACGAAAAAGTGCAGAAGTCATTGATGAAGAGATTAAGAAACTGAGTAAATAAAACTTATTATTGTAGAAATGTTAGTACTATAAATGTAAAATATATATCGTTTAACAATAACACTGTGATCTCATTTCATTTACAAAATGTAAAGTTTCTTTTCAAAGGAAATAAGAAGACACGTATTTTACCGTTTTGAGAAAAAATACTTTTTTACGAATTTGAATTATATTGAATTTATTTGAATTTTAAGCTTGCTTTTTTTAAATACAGCATTATTCTTTAAACTTTTATCATTTTAGACTTAATTAAGATATTTGAGTTTTTTTCCTGATTATGATGAGGTTTATTGGCCTCTTTCAAAATCCGGCAGAAAATTTTTAAAAATATTGAAAATTCGCAAAATGGCGAAGGTTTTTCTGAAAAAATTAAAAGACGGTTTTCTCAAGAACCCTACCTTGTTTTTTGCCAAAATTTTTTTGCTAAATTGGTACTCGTGTGATGAAGAAAATAGATAAATAATCACCTACTCTCACACACGTATCGAAATGTACTAATATTACATAGATTTAAAACTTATGCTCTCGTTCAACTCATAGTGACATTTCATTACAGTCGGACCTCCACCATGTAATGATTTCGAGGGGAGTTATTACTTGATGGAGGTAGCTCGGAGGGGAAATTGGAAGTTGCGCAGCAGGCATTTGCACACACACGTATGTATCCATGTTGGGTGTAAACTATGTATAGGTTATGTTTATACGCGGGACACCATCTGCGCAAGCGTCAACTACTATGATCTACTATTACCGGCTAATGTTGGTGGCAGCAGATGAGGGGAATATGACATGGTGGAAGTTTACATGGTGGAGGTCCGACTGAAACAATTTAGGCTATTTTATATAAAATAGCCTAATTGTTTCTTCGCAACATTTCTTGCAATTACATCTGTACTCCTTGTAGTTAGGAGAATTTACTAATTTCAAATTTTATGATTCTACAAATTCTTTTGTAACCAACTTTCTAAAGCCCGAATGAATTTGCTCAGTTTATAGGTTTATA
>JBAGKK010095663.1:0-26225 GCA_037177015.1 Euceroptres primus
AGTTCATACGGCCCTGACTTGTTTACGTTTAGAGACCGCTCGATTTAGGCCAAGGCCATTGAGGCAACCCCCGAAACTGGCCCTAAATCGAGGTTTCAGTGATTAAAAAAAATGAATTTTCATCCCATAGGATTGGTATTATTGTTTGGCCCTCGGTGTGCAGACATCTTGGATTTTACCCACTCAACATAAAAAACCTAATAGCAGACAGAAACAAGCGAAACACCAATAAAAAATTTAAAAATTAATTGTACGAGAAGCGGTAATGGATCCGGATCCATTACCGTCTAAACAACTTTTTTCCTTGATATTTACTCCTTTCTTCGGTAGAAAATTAACAATTTTGATTTTTTTCGAAAAATGTTTTTTTGAATAGGAAGAAATTAATTACCAGAAGCCAAACTTGGAGAATATGTAATCCATATTATCGACAATCCGCAAAAAAGAATAAAAAATTTTAAAGGTGGTCTTTTCGAGAAAATCCATTTTCAAAATTTTCAGAAAAACCGCTGCCATTTTCCCAATTTTGAAAATTTTAATATTTTTCTCAGATCATTCAATAGAGCTAAAAATTCCTCATTACATGAAAGAAAAACTAACGGAATATGTGTATTTGGTAAAAAACTGCATCATTTTGATAAATATTTTGGCAGTTTTTATGAAATTGTAAGGTTATCTTCAACAGCTCACCATTCCTGGAAAAAAAAATTTCCAGCCCAACGGTGAAACACGTGTTCCTTCATTTTGAGTGTAGAATAACATACTTTCATGCCAAAATATTCTGACAACCTCTTGCAGACCTCATTGCATGATTTGAAATGGAATCAGTCAACTGTCAAAACGGAATTCTAGGTTAGTGTTGTCCGGTTTTTTTACGGAGTGGCTAAACCTACGCTAACGTGAAGCGACTTCATAAAACTATACCTACGGGAAGAACTTTATTAGAAATATGTATTACGAACGGAAAAATTAAAATTCGAATATTCTAATATATTTTATAACCTTTTAAAAGAACATGTTCCAACGCCTTACAGTATCCACAGTTTATAGCAATTATTTAGATATTTGCAAATACTTAAATTGTTAATTTGATGAGTCCGAAAATTTGAAGCGTAGTAAAGTTTCTTTTTTTCCATTTAAGATTCAAAATTTATCGGCCTAAAGATTTGAAGCTTATAGGTTTAAAAAATGCTTCAAATTTTAACACTTCCAAACTTAAAAGTTTTCATAAAATTTTTAACAGTTAACTAATGGTTTCAAAGTTTAAATCGCTTTGATTTGGATTTTCTAAAAACTTTAAATTTTTAGCAAAATATAACATTTCCGTTAAAAATTCATTTACAACGTTAAAATTTTCAAACAAAAAACAATTCAAAATTATCCAATTAAAAAGCAGAATAAGCTACCTAAATTGAACACTTTTTTTCTCGAGGCCCCGAAAAAACACTTTTACTACTACAAATTCAAAACTAAAAACATATAAGCTTGAGCGATTCAAATAAAAAATACTCATTAATTCCTGAATTTTAAACGCTGCGTTAATTTAAAATGGTTTTCAATTATTAGGGCTTTTAATTGGAAATTAGAAGTATTTATTTTATTGTTCTATTTGTTTTATTTTATAATTTTATAATTTGTTTTATTATTTTAAATTGTTTAATTCTGAACAATTTATATAATGAAGAGAGTCTCTAATGTTTAAATCTTAAACTGCGATTTTGAGTGTTCTGAATTTATAGTCGGTCAAGTATTAAAAGAATTAGAAGTATTTCTTTTTTAAATTATAAAATTTTGAATTATTTAAATTAGAATCAAATAATTTTGAATTTTGTTAACACAACATTATTCCAATTTTAACCTTTTCTATTTTATAATTATTTAACTATGTATAAAGGATTTAAATTTAAAATTGTGCAACTTCCAACATTTTAAATTTGAAACTTCGCGTAGGTTTAGTTTTGGGAGATCAGTTCACGTTAGCGTAGTTATAGCACCAGCCTTTTTTTTTTACCATTTCTCAATAAATACACGGCAACGACTATTTCTCTTCTTTGAGAATGAATTGTCGTAATATTTGGCACATGACACACATTTTTTTGTTCTAGTTTTAACGTTTGGGAACGTCACAATTTGTAATTTTTCAAGCCCGCGAAACAACCTCCCATAAGACTATGTTAAAAGTGCTATTTTGAAATCCAGATTATTTAAAATCTGTACCGCTGAGACTTTTGGAATTTTGTACTTTAATGAAAAATACATTTCTCTTTCATTTTGTGAAATAAAGAAGGGGTGTTAAACGCATAAGCCGCAGCGGCCGGACTACTTTAAAGTTCTGGGATTATCCAAGTTTTTTTTCTCCCAAGTTGAGTAGACATTCTGTAAAACCTTTTCAAAAGAAATAGAAATGTGATAACAATTTTCAATCACAGCACTGTGATACGCAAATACTTGACGACATATCATCTTTGAAATCGGAACTCACTCACTTATTTTCGGCATCATATGCAGACAAAAATACCTAGTGTGTGTAAATAAACACATGTATTTATTAATATAATTGTGAACGAGGCGAGTCAAAAGAACATCCAGCGTTTTAGTTATTGAATTTAATTAATTAAATTTGAATGAATTTTTTAAAACAAGTTTTGAGGAAACTTATTTGACACGCCTTGTATATATGTATACATGATATATTTAGTGACGCACTTTTGATATTCAGCATTAAGCACGATTTGATCAGCTCTTTGTAAAACAGTTAAGTTAATGTTGCAACAATTTTTCGTCGACTTTAAACTCAATTTAGTATAAAAGCCAGGTGCATTCATCTCGATTTTAAAAAAGACGACTATTATAATGATAATCATTAAAGCGTTTATGGTGATATACTGCGTAGCTAAGAAGCGGAAACGGGGATTACGTTTTATCGATCCGGGTTCGAGATTCTAATTCATTTTTTAGAGTCTAGCTCGGATCGTTATGACGGGAATCACGACTAGTCTTCGAATAGTATTCTACAATCTACATATTTTTCTCTCGTGTTTTTTCTCGCAACTATACAGGGATTTATACTCTTGTTATTCTTCTTCTTATTCTTCTATGGTTGGTGTTTTCGGGTTTCTTCGGATTTTTCTTGGTGGTCCGTTTCATCTCGTTTCTCGTTGTAAGTAGTCAACAATAATCGGTGTAAGTTCTTCAAAAATATCCTTGCGATTTTTGAAATTATTCTGGAAACTGGACTTTATTTTCCATTATTATATTTTTCACTTCAAACCATTTTTAATTTGGATTATTTATTTGCTTGTAGGATTTAAATATTCTTTCATTTCAATCTTAAGCTCGTGAAGTTTTTACTCCTGAAATAGTTTTCCAGTTCTTCATAAAAATTTATTTCTACTTTTCTATTCAATTTCGAGAAATCGAAAGGCACTGGAAAAATTTATTTTGTTAAGACCTGTAAGTTTATACATATCATCACTTTTGCAGGTGAAAGTACAATAAAATACAAAACCAGAATTTAGAAAAGAAAAGTCTCTGAAGTCCAAAGAATTCGTCGTTCCCAGATTTTTCGGTTTGATTTTTCTAAAAATGCTCAAACTCGCTAAAATTTTATATAAACGAGATGCAATCTTCACAACTGAAGCATTTTGTCCAAAGTGAATTTGTAAAATAGGCGTGTGTGGATGTAAAAAGGAATAGTGTTAGGATTTCAAATTAGGAATTCAAATCGAAGTTAGTGAAGGAAACTTTCGTCGAATTTTCAGCCTTCGAAATGGTTGTGATACATTTTTGTCTTCTAAAAAAACTCTTTGTTTATTCTTTTATATTTTCTTCTTGGATTGAAATTTGATCATGCTGAAAAACTGTAATGGGAGATTTCGATAGAAATTTTCTTTTTGAAAATTCCTCTTAACAGGAAATTTAAATAATCAAATTTAGGTAATTGATGGTGAAATTAAGTTGAAAAAAAAGTTTAAATACGTTGGAATTTAACTTAGAAAGAATAGAGATTTTTCAAATACTCTTTTATTAAAATATTAAAATGTGTAAAAGTCGTGAAACGGAATTGCCTTTTTGGTCAAGAGTGACTTATTCCTACGATTATGGAATTGTTTGGATAAAGATAAAATATTTTTTATAGGAGGCGTAGATTATGTGAAACAAAATTGGGTTTCAGGAAAGTGAGACTTAGAAACCTAACCATTAATCTTAGTAGGTGCTTTCTGAGATTTTTTAGATCCTGGTGAATAGCTTTTGAAATTTAATAAATCCTCCAGGCGACTCTAGATTCTCAATAGCATCGACAAACTCTTCACATAGTCGACTAATAGAATAGGTTCAGACTTCAATTAACAAATTGTTTCCATAGGTTCTGGTAATTTAATCACCTTACAATTCCGGAGAACAAATTTTCCTCAAATTTATTATTCTGCTGATATCAGAATAAATTTTAATTCAGACTCAAAAAAATTTGAGCTTTTAAAATTCTAGACAATCGGCCCTCGCAGTTTTCGTCTTCCTTAATTCTTTTAAGGATTTTCACTGCCTGTACCTTAGAAATCAAACAATAGATTTCGAAGAATATTTTTTTAAAAATGTCAATGGTGAAACTTGTAGCTTTCCGTACTTAAACAATTTAGAAGCCCAACTTAATAGGATTTTACTATTAATTTTTCTTTCTGAGCTAATATTTGTAACTTTTTCTTCTCATTGAAAAAAAGGATTTTTTAAAATGATTCTAGTTTTGTCATCAGAAAAGTTAAAAAGTTATATTTTCTAAAATAGGATCAGGATAGAGAGAGTAATAATTAGGAAGACGAATCGGGAAATGAATCGTCACCTTCGTAGAAAAATAAATGAAAAGGCAAAAGTAGGTGAGTTTAGAAAGTCCACTTTTCTACTGCGACACGACTTTGTACTAAAAACTATTCTTATTGCGTGCTTGTAGAATAGAAATTAGCAAAGGAAAAGAAATATAAACAAAATATTGTGAGATTACTGTGTGGAAATTTGGGGTGAAATTTTCCGAAGGTTTTTCCTGCAATGGTTTTGATACCAAATGTTTTAACCCGTATTTATAAACAAACTTCTATTTATATACACGACTTCTTTATACATACATACGTATATAGATATGTGTGTATATATTATGTTATATGTACATACATATGTTGTAAGACGGTATGATAACACGACGTTTGTAATATTATAAAATATATATTATATATGTATATGTGACCTTGATTAAAAGTGTACTGTAGGCGCATAAGTATTACTGTTGAGCTGCTCCAACTTCGAGTGGACGCCCGGAAAAAAAGTATTAACGTTAACGTTCGTTATTGTTTATAACTTCTTGTAAAAGATACGTTCTCTTATTGTAGAAGAAATTGAAAATAAATTCTCAATCGTAACGAGCCTTTTTACAATTTTGTAACTTAAGTAATAATTATTTGATAATATTAGGCTCTAATTTTAATTTTAAGATTTGTGAATTCAAATGTGAGGCTCTGGATTTAAATAAGTTAAAAATCTACTAAATTTGAATAAATAATGAATGATAAACTAATAGGTACATTAATATAAAAAGTCTGAAATATAAGTTCAACTGCATATTACTGCACCTACGATTCACTAATCAAATAAATAAAAAGTAAATTAACAGCGATGAAAAAAAAGAAATGGCGAAATCATTTCAGTCACGAGCCTTGCATTTCGGATTAAAATTCGGGAGCATTCGGAAGCTCTTTATACACAGAAAAAAATGAGCTGAAATTTTTCAGTAAAGTCTGTCGATGATAGTAATTGTTATTAAATGTAGTTATGTATAAAAACTCTGCATAAAAATTATAAAATTTGCAACAACTCATTTTTTTCGTGGATCGATGCATATTGCATAACATTGTTTACTTATAAAACTAGAAACAACATTATTGGCTTTCAGCTGAAGTAGAAACGAAATAGTCAGATGATAAAATAACAAAAGTAAAGAAGAAAAACTATTTGAAAAAATTCAAGTTGTCTGATGTAAATTTAGAGGATGAAAAACTATTTGAAAAAATTCAAGTTGTCTGACTTAAATTTATAGGATGAAAAACTATTTGAAAAAATTCAAGTTGTCTGATTTAAATTTAGAGGATGAAAAACTATTTGAAAAAATTCAAGTTAACTATTTGAAAAATTCAAGTTTCTACTTTGGCTGAAAATTGAATTTAATATTAATTTCGTGTAACACGTAATTTGACTTTTTGCTTTTGCATTCGAGGTGATCGAGAAGTGACTCGAAATTCAACAGGAAGATTGTAACAACGACAAAGACAACAGCTGGGAAATTTAAACCAGTCGCTGAAAATTCCACGACACTCATTATTTGGATCGTAAGCCAGCAATCTATGTAATCTGTATTGCTGTTCGCATTTGCAACCATCTCTGCAGTACATTTGCTTATCTTCGTGCCTGTAAATATTTCACTTTCAGCATGTCTTTTATTTTCCATAATACAACATTTATATTTCTTCATTCACAAATTTCTAGTATTTCTAGTATTTCTAGATATTGTAAAATTAGAATTTCCTATTCTGAAAATTATATTTATTTAAAAATATTTTAACTTATGTTTTTGCTCAATTAGTATTTAATTATTTTGAATTACAAAAGAATAAAAAATTTCTATTTTAACGTCTGGGAAAACATAGTTTTAAAAATAATAAAGAAAAACCTTATAAATACGACTTCTTCCAGACTAATAGTTTATTCCATGAATTTAGAAAATTATCGATAACGTTTCGAAAACCAGCTGGTTTTCCTCATTAGATCTGTACATAAAACAAGTTATAATAATAATATTAGAATATACTATATTAAAATCGAAACTAAATTATAACTAAATTATAACTTGTTTTATGTACAGATCTGATGAAGAAAACCGGCTGGTTTTCGAAACTTATCGATAATTTTTTAAATTCATGGAATAAACTATTAGTCTGGAAGAAGTCGTATTTATAAGGTTTTTCCTTATTATTTTTGAACCTTAATTATTTTGACTTTATATTACTCTGCGAGAAAATAGAAAGAATAGTTATTAGTTGAGAAACAGTACTTTTCAAAATTAAAATATAAGGACTAACTTCTGTAAAATGATTTTGTTTCAGGTAGGTTTTTACCAAAATGAGGCCAACTTACGTGCATTTTTCCCAGTGGACGTACTGCTCAAAAGGATAAAGATTTAAAAGAGCGAGAACTTCACCGCGAGTATTATTTGCCCAAAAAGGTGCGACCACTTCCTCCTTGACTGGACAGGCATTTCTGAAAATAATAATTTTTAACGTTAACAAGTTTCTTAAAAGTTCGGAGATTTTCGAGGATTTCAGGACCAAACGTAAGTTTTACTTATTTTATTATTCATTTTTATATTTGATCATCTTAAAACTCATCCTTCAAACTATTTATTAAGCTTTCCTCCCTATAGAAAGTAGAGCATGTAAATTTTTTTTATTTAAAGAGAAGAATTTTTTTCAGCAGCTTCAATACTTTTCTGATTCCAATTTCCGTATTTAAAGATTATTTGCTTCCAGTCTTTATTTTATTTCCAAGATTAACTGAAACTTATCAACCTTCAGGAGCCAGCAACAAAAATAATACTTACATTCCCTGGCCCTTAAAAATAGGCTTTTTCTGTTTTTCTTTTGCAGCAACATCCTGAAAAAGTTGTCCCTCCATACTGGAGCCATTGATTTTCAACTCAGGAGGACGATATTCAGGCCGAGGCCTAAACTCCTGTTGCTTTTCACTCTCAGCTATATACTGATCACCAGCATCTTCTTCATCAATTTCATCAGGAACACCAATCCGATCAATACTTTCCAAATTCGGAAACCTTGTCGTCGCTTCATCTTCAGGAATTTCCTCATTAGTTTCCACAATCGGAGGGTCAGTCAATTCATCAACATCTTGATCGAATCTATCAATCTGTCCTAGAATCTCGTTGCTGCTGAAATTATGAACTTTAGCTATCTCTGCCAAAGTAACAGAAGCTGTTGCAGAAAGAGTCTCAGTATTATTAACATTCTTTACTGTTGTTGAATTTATATTCAGATCTGTTGAATTAGGAGATATTGAAACTGAAGATTTTGTAGTTGGAGTTATTGGGGTTGTCGTTGGAATTTTCTCAGTCAGAGTTGTTGATTTTTGTGTTGTTAAGGTTGTAGTAGAAGTAGAAGATGTTGTGCTCGTTGGATTTTTAGAAGGGTAGAAATGAGGTCTTGTAAATTCTTCTAATCTAGCAAATTTACTATTGAGCTTAAGGTTTCCACTGTTTAGAGATCTGCTGGTGAATCCTCTACCTTCTGGCTCTTCTTCCAGGCTGCTGGAATGTCTAGGGTCGTTGTCTTCCAAATCGTCATAATCAAAGCGTCTAAAATGATAATTGTATTGAAGGAAATTGAATTTAATATTTCAATAAAATTAAGTAACTAAGAGATTTTCAAGTTCTGGTGAAGTTTTAAATCAAGCTTTAATTAGATAACTGACCTAGAGTCTTCAGGATATCTTTGATAGTCATCTTCAAATTCAAGTTCAACGTCGTTCTTCTCAAGTTCAGATTTTAAAATATTGATGTGTTTTTCATCTCCATACATTCTTCTCATCAGGCCTTGATTTTCTCTAACAAATCTGCGCACCGCATGCCTGTAATTAATTTTTTTTAACTATAAAAATTAATTTATTAATTCAATTTAAACTATAAAAATTAATTTATTAATTTATTTTGAACTATAAAAATTAATTTATTAATTTAATTTAAACTATAAAAATTAATTTATTAATTTAATTTAAATTATAAAAATTAATTCATTAATTTAATTTAAATTCTACTTCTTAAATTTAGAATGCCTTAAGGGATCATCCCACTTTGTCAGCTTTAAAAAATCGATTTTTTTACGGATTTCGAAAGTAAAGCATCTCAGAAAAATTGTGTGAAAATTTCATAGAGATCGGAGCAGTTTACGTTTATTTCAGCGCGCTCTCCGACGTGCGAGATGCGCTCTCACGCAGCATATGCACTGTCCAGCAGGTGCCGCCTCGTGGTGCGAATACCGAAAACACGAAGCAAAAGGATCTTTAAAAGGATACAAAAGCATCCTCCTGCTCTCGCTTGCAAGGCTCAAGAGATTTTAAACCCTATTTATGAAAATCTAATAAAGAACGAATTATTGGAAAGGCGTTTAGGTGGCAATACGCAAAACAATAACGAAAGTTTTAACAAGACCGTGTGGGTGACGTCACCTAAACACGTATTTTGTGGCAGAAAAATCGTTGAAATTGCTACCGAGACGGCGGCTTGCATTTTTAATGAAGGATTTGGGCCAATTTTGAAAATTATGGAAGTAATGGGCATAAAAATTGAACCCAGAACCGTGCAGAGCGCCAGCGAGCGCAACGTTGACCGCATACGATCAGCGAACCGCCGCAGCTCTTTTTCGTCCCAGGAAGCCAGAGAAAGCAGGAGAAACGCCAGAATAGAGGAAAATGAATTGCTTGAAGAGGCTGAAGAGACACTGTATGGTGTCGGCTGTAAGTATGATTTTTAAATTATTTTTCACCAACAAAAATTTTAAACGCGTTTTTCTCAAAACCACTTTTTTTCATGCTGTGTTGATCTTTCCTCCGAAACTACTAGACCGATCCTTACAAAATTTTATATACATATTCGACACACATATGAATACAGTTGGAACTAGGATTATGTAAAAATTTTGATTTTTACTACTTTTATTAACCGAAAAGTCATTCAAAAAAATCGAAAATGTCGAAAAATTTTTTCGACAGCCGCCATTTTGTTATTTTTGCATAAAAATTAATAATTCTAATTCAGACAGTAGCCACACTCATACTGAACCTAAATCTTTTTGAATTTTGTGTTTCATATAATTCTTCTCTGAGAAAACATCCACACAGCAGCCATGCCTTTTTTTGGAGGAGTTAAGAAGATGCTGAGATTTTTAATATAAAAATTATGTAAAATGAATTTAAAAATTTGTTCATTTACTTTAAGAGTGCTTTTATCAAGCCCAAAAAGAATCATATGAATATCTATTATAGGAGTCGTATGAAAAATACCCAAAAATAACTCATTTTTCAGGCGTGTAAAGTGGGATGATCCCTTAAATTTTGATTCTGTTTCAGAATATGTATAATTTGATGATTCACTAACCATGGATAAGTGTTACCAGCGACTGTGCACCAGTTTTGCTGGCGAAAGTCGCAGGGAAGCTTTTCAAATCGAGCTCGAGCATTTCGAGAGTATGGTTTACTGCAAGCAGAAGATGCATCGTATCCGAAAGTGCTCGGACCACCTCCTCCGAATCCTTGACACCTCGCGAAATGCAGTCTGACTACCTGCAATTAAATTATTATTTTTTTTAACTTTGCTTTCTCTTCCCCTCGTTTTTTATTGCAGGTACTTTCTTCTAACTCAATTTCTATTTAAATGAAAACTAATTATAATTTTTTTCACTTAAGAAAACGTCTATTAAATTATTAATTAGCTAAAATTATCAAATAATTTAGAGAATAATCTTAAAAGTTTTATTTAAAGTTGAATTTATTTTTTATTTTTTAAATTTAATTAAAGTTCTAATTCTAAAAGAATTATTCTTAGAAAACTATTAATCGATAAATATTTGCGATGGGAGATATTTTAAATATTTTTAAGCAATTTTAAAGAGATTATGTATAACAACTTGATAACTTGAATTTCGGGAAGGACGAAACATGCATTTCTGCATACTACAAGTTATCATGATACCGTTAGACTCGTTTCTTCAATCTTGTCGATAAAGTTGATTTTCGAAGGAGATTGTCGATCGATTTGCCACGTGTAAATTAAATATTATTTTTATCAAGGCAGAAGATAGAATAATATTGAATAGAGAATTGGATATGTTTATTTAATATTTTTATTTAAACATTTATTTAATTTTTGTTGAAATAATCGGTTTTGAATAAGTTTTGTGCTTCAATAGACTTATTCCTGAAATAGTGGTACATCGAATATGAATTTTTGTTTCAATATAGTTTTTTCTTTAATTAGTTTAATTGATAACAATTTTACTGCTCAGACTCCAAAATTTGAGTTCATTTGGGAAATAGATATTAATAGGAGTATAGTGGGGGGGTGCCCCCCCAAATAATCGTACCGAGTCGGCATTTTCGGGTAATTCGACTATAAAGTCGGCTAGTTGGGAAAAAATGGTAACTAGTGGGCAAATTCCACTTATTGAGTCGACATTTATGACAATACTCACCCCCCAGAAACTCAATACGCTCGCTACGCCCCTGGATATTAAGTATAATTTGAGAGAAAAATAATTGTGATTTAAAGTTGAATTTCAAATTACTTTTCCTTTTTGTAGGTAACTGAATGTGGATACAAAATTAAAAATGTATATTTTTCATTAAGGACTAGATGGTATAAAAAATCTGGACTACATAGTATAAAAAAATATTTGGTTTAAAATCAGAGTTTAAAATCAGTAAAGAATTTTTATTTTTCAAATAATGAAATATGTCCCCTTCAAATATCAGAAATGAATTTCTAAAATATTCATAATATAATATAAAAAATGAATTCTAAATATATTCGAATTGAAATTAGATATAGTGAAAATATGCATTTTTAATAAGAATTGTTTGTACTCCAATGTGAAAATATGCATTTTCAATAAGAACTGCTTGTACTCCAATGTTTCCACTCTTATTTTAATTTCGGATGCTTTTTTCTTTCTTTCAGGCCCATCATCACTTCACAAGGCACTGATAACACAAGAAGGAATCACTCAAGTTTTGAGTTTTCAAATTTCAGAACTCTAATTTATTAAAATTTGAAAATTTGAAGTTTCAGACTTCAGGTGTCAATTCTGAAAAATCCGAAGGTATGAGAATACCAAACAACTTTCACAATTTTAATTATAAAAAAATTGAACTTCTACATTTGAAAAATTTCAGTTGAATTTTCATTTGAAAAATTTCAGTTGAATTTTCAGTTGAAAAAATTCAGAATCCGAAAGTATGAGAATACCAAACAACTTTCACAATTTTAATTATAAAAAAATTGAACTTCTACATTTGAAAAATTTCAGTAAACAAGAAATAAAAACAATTGTATGTTCTGAAGTTTAATGTTCTTGAAGTATTTGTCCAAAAAATCCCAAATCTAAGTTCAAACTCTAAATGGTTATAGATAAAATCTAGTTCTAGGGATCCAATTTTTAAATTGCTGCTAACTGCTTTTTTATATTTTATTTTTTGCGTCCAGCATTAATTTTGTGTTAATTTTTAATATTGAAGCATTAAAGAGTCAAAGTCATTAAAGGTCAAAGTTTCCAAATATTAAAGGTTCCAAATTTCACTTTTCCTAGTTCCAAGACTAATTGTTTTACTTTCAGAATTTCCAATTATTTTTTATTTGTTGTATTTTTGTTGATTTTTCTCCTTCACCTTTTTGTCTATCTTACAAATTAATTTTTAATATAGAAACTTCAAAGATTGAAATCTCTCAAGGTCAAGGTATCCAAACTGAATGATTCAGATTAAAATTGAAACCTTAGTTCTAAGGCTCTGATTTCTGATTTCTTTTCTTTTTCCAGATACCTCTAGGAGGCTCTAATTCCTGATTTCTTTTCTTTTTCTAGCCACCTCATCACTTTACAAGGCACTGACAACACAAGAGGAGGATTCACTCGAGAGTCTTGAGCCAGTATCATCATCGACTCACCAAAAGAGTCAAGAGTCCGAGAACTCTCATATCTTCCGGCGATCTTAGCCTGGGGAAACCGACCGATCTTGTAATGAAAAATGTAATCCGTTCGAGTTGACGTTCTGGTGATCACTATCGTCACTGGTTCTGATTTAACCAGTAGCGGAAACTTCTTCGCGAGGGTGCAGCTTGAGGATGGCTGCAGCTACATGACAGCACCTTCGCGAGCGAGGGCGCTTTCATTACTGCCTGCGCCTATAATCGGCGAGTTTATAGCCATCGGAGGAAGTTCCTCAAGGGGAAAAAGTGTACCCCGATCGTCGAGCCTCTGAAATAGTCTGACCATACGTTTTGCTCTGATCGAGCCAAGCGATCGTCAGAAAGAGACGGAGACCTGTTGAGGAAAAAAGGAAAGGTCCAAGAGAGATAGGAAGAAAAAGAGAGAGCAGTCGAGGCACCAGGAGCTGAACCTGAGGAAGAAGAAAAGAGAGAGAGCTTCCGAGAGTAGGTCACTCGGTGGTACCGTTATAGAAGCGTTGCCATTGATGTGTGTCACGGGGCCCCCGTTCGCGTATTTACAAAAAACCCATGTGCGTCGTATCTAGGAGCTGCGTACGTTCATTAGAACTTCCTATTCTTCTGAATCTTGGAAATGATCTTTCGAAGATCCAGAGGAGGACACAAGGAGGTTTGCAACCCTTATGGCTTGCGGGATTGAGGATACTGCTCTTCTTCAGAAGGATCTAATGTTTTCAAGATTTTCTGTTTTCTGATTCGGAAAGCTAGCTTTTTGCCTATTTTGATATTGGAAGTCACAATATTGTGAAAGGTCCGGATTTAAAATCTGAGACTTTAGATCCGCAGAAACTTAAAATTCTTGAAATTTTAAAATCTGAAATCTTAGACATTTTTGAATTTAAATTTTTAGGAATTGGATGTTGAGTATTAGATTTGAATTTTTAGGAATTGGATATTCAGTATTAGATTTAAATTTTTAGGAATTGGATGTTCAGTATTAGATTTAAATTTTTGGGAATTGGATGTTCAGTGTTAGAACTTGTCAATGAATCTTGGAAAGGAAATCCATTATTTAATCGAAAATACTCTTCCTCTTTCAGAATAATATTTGTGTCCCTTACAATCTCTTACATCTATTTTGTAAATTCTCATTTCATTCTCAAAGATCTTGAGAACTTTTTTTTCAAGATTCTCTGAATGTAGATTTCGAACTTTAGGTTTTTGCCAATTTTAATATTGGAAATGTCAATATTGTGGAAGGTCTGGTTCTGGAGTTTGTAAAATCATCAAGGATTCTTAAAATCTTAGAATCTGATATCATAGTTTCTGTTTTTAAATTAAAAATTTAAATTCTCAGGAATAGGAAATCCATTATTAGAAATCTTTTCTTAGGAAATCCATTCTCTTCAGAGTCTTGGAACTCATGTTTTGAGGATCTAAGGAATCAGATTTGTACCCCTTATTTATTAGATCAGAAATTCTCTTTTTTAGGAATATTTTGAGCTTTGAATATTTTTCAAGACCTGATTTCCGGTTTGAAAACTAGTCTTGTCTCCTTTTTTGAACCAGATATTTCAGAGATCATCAAGGATTCTTAAAACCTTAGTATCTCAAAACTTAGGCACATTTGAAAGGAAAAGGAATTCCATTAGAACTTCTTAAGAATCCAAAGAATTTCTTTTGAATCTTGGAAAGGATCTTCTGAGAATTCAGAGAATAATAGAATGAGATTTACAAGGATTTCAAATTTCTCAATTTTTCAGGCAAATTTTTAATTTCTTTAGTGCCCCTCTCTTTACAAAATATTTGAGGTCTCAAGGATTGAAATTGAAAATTGAAAAGTTTGAGAAACTCATATTATAGATCAATTTAAATTTCAATCCTCAATAAAATTAGAAAATTAAATGCGATTTTGAGAGTAATCGTATTTAATTTTACTCGTACTTTTTTAAATCCCTTATTTTTATTTTTAATAAAGATAATAACCTTGTTTGATAGATGATAACCTTGTTGATTTTCTTTTGAATATGACAAATACAATTAGCAGTATTATTATGCACCTTATATAGTATGTGTAACAACCACCCATCAAGTCATAAAGAATAAAGATATGCACATTAAAGTGACAGTAATGTCACTTTCTTATTGCCTCATACTCTTTCACGATATTCTCTTCCGGAAAATGTATATGAGGGACATTCGAGTGAAACATGAATTGCATAAAGTGGAAAAATTTGAAAAATATTTATTTTTAAACAGTTTACATTCTTTTAACATAAATTTTGGAGCACTATTCTTTATGTAACGAAATCCCAAGAAAAAAGTCGTGATGAACTTTTCCTTAGATTTTTGTAGAACTTTTATTGCTTTTTAATGATAATTTATGTAAATAATTTTTTTTGTAGAAGAAGCAGAAAGAAGCTAGGAAGAAAGTTACAAAACGAATAAGCATTGCACATTCCGTTAGTCAAGTTATGCGTGAAGACTCATATTCTATGTATGAGAGCAATCTTTTCCTGTAGAAGTATTTCTACAGTATAACTATTAACTATACATGCGGGACTATACGGTTTTCTCATTACAAATATCACTTCTCTTTTATGTTTTGGACTTTCAGAAGTGAAAAGAAAAAGAATCTTTTAAAAGGTGAGAAACATTCAAATTTTAAAATATTTTTACACAAAACTAATAATTTATTTTATTTTTTTACTTTAGACTTGATAACTATTATACTCATATTTAGTGAGAATGAATTCCAGACTCAAAGATAAAAATTAATTCTCTATTAGTTTGTATGAAAACTGAATATAAATAATTTCCTTTATTTAAAAAAATGAAAGTTCCAGAACTGTTTTTAAATTTAATTTTTTAATGTTGCTTATTTTTTAGATTGATAATACTTTGTGAATACGCGAACTGTGGTTCTCTTTGTAGTACGCGACCACAATTCGGGCCAGTCACATATCGAACTCCCCGATCTTAGGAAGAAACACTTTCACCGCGTGGGTGAGAAGAAAATTCGCATATATTTGATTAACACCTGTAACGAATGATATGACCATGGACAGGTTCGACGAAATTATATGCTTTCCAGTAGAAAGAGAAACGGTAATTGTAACTTTAAATTTTAACAACTTGATAGATCATAATCATATGTAATTAAAAAGGACTTCTAGCTAAACTGAAAGGATGTGATTACATTTTATCATATTATTTAATTGTATTGTTTATAACTCATATTTTTAAATAATATTTATATCCTACTGTTTTGTTACAATTACAATTTCTAAAAAGCCCTTTTAAACAAATAAACCCTTTCAGGCATCAATTTTTTGTATACGTGAGAAAAAATTTTTTTCTGCGTCTAATGGCCATTCAGGTCATCCCTGAAACCGGACTTAAATCGGAAGAGCAGTGTATTTAGTTTCATAATAATTCAATTTTATATACAGTGTACCCTTTATATAAACTTGAAATTATTTTAAATATAATATAACTTTTGAATATTTTTTATTATTTTATCAACAATTCTTTGTGAAGAAGTAATAAGATTAACTTTATTTGATTAATGAAAAAAGTTTCTCAGTCGAAATTCTATCGCAGTCGATAGAATTTCATTCTTTAAAACGTAAATTATTATAATTCAAAGAATTTTCGACGAAATTTTTAGAATATTCATGTAACTTTGATAGATTAGCATCTTCTATTACATTAATTTTATTATTTAATACATTTATTTGACACATTTGCATTTTCCAATTTTTAATTTTATTTTTAAACTACGCGCGCAAAATGCTTCAAGGGATGTCATCGGTTCCGCACAGTTCCGCACGTGATTTGTGTGTTCGGTCCACTTCGGTCATTTGCAAACGATGAACGGACAGCCTCGTTCGATTAGTGCAAAACAACTTTTGTTAAAAACGCGTTAAAAATAAATAATCTGTACACATAATATACAGTATATACATACGATACATACAGTATATTATGGTTAGTTAGTTTTTATAGTTTAACATTATAGTTAGTTAGTTATATTTTAGGTTAGTTTTTCAGCATATTTAGTTTATTTACGTACTTAAAATGTTTTACATATTTCCTATTAGTAAGTATTAAATTGGAACTTATGAAAATTTGACAGCGTGCCAGAGCTTATCCACACAACTTTGTAAATTGCTCAGAACAATTGATTATAGTAGTTCAAAAAATAAATTAGGTTTTGTTTCAGCAAAATCCAGCCGAACACTTTGTAACTGTCTGTAACGCTGGAGCTGTGGAGCAGTCCTACGTTTAGTCAGTGATCGGCTTATTTGTTTCATTTTTTGCTTATTTTACACTGATTATTATACTAGAGTAAGTAAATTGTTTGGTTTTATTTCTAAAAAATTAATCCCATCTTTACAGTTTTATTTATAAATATATTTTAGAGATAATTTTCAGAATTTGACGTTTGGCGTTAGTATAGGAATAATAAATAAATTATTTTTCAGTAATTTTACAGTTTTATCATTCATTTATTAAAATTCATAACTCAGTATATCGGTGTTCGTCTAATTATTAAATAATTTATTTTATTTTACAGAAACGACAGAAACTAGTGAATTGACAAAACACCTAAACATAAAACATGAGTTTAGGGGATAAAATAGTTCTCAGTTATCATGATTGTTTGCTTCGGCAATCTGATGTGGATTTATTGCTGGGACTAAATTGGATAAATGACGCAATAATTGGATTTTATTTCGAGTACTTGGGGAAAAACTTAGAGGCTTCAAAGTCTTCGGAAATTTTATATGCGAGCCCAGAATTAACTCAGCTCTTAAAAATGACCGATTCATCCCAACTTTCAATTTTCCTTGATCCATTGGATGCATCGCAGAAAAAATTCATATTCTTCCCTCTGAATAATTGCGAACGCAGAGACTCTGCAGGCGGTTCTCATTGGAGTTTATTAGTGTTTTCCAAAGTAGAAAATACATTTTTCCACTTTGATTCATTTCGAAAAATGAACGAGAGAATTGCTCGAGTTTTTGCTAGGAATCTCGATAGATACTTGCGTGGTAAAGAAGACGGAGAATTTGTGGAGACGAATTGTCCTCAGCAAGACAATTGTTGTGATTGTGGATTATTCGTTATGTGTATATCTGACGTTCTTACCGAATACGTTTCAAAATGTTCTAAAGTTAAGGGATGTAATTTAGAAAGTGTTACGAGAATCGTCTCGGAAAAAAGGGAAAGTTTGTTAGAATTGATAAGAGTGCTCAAGGCTTCTTAGTTTTTTGAATAAAATTTTATTATCTGAAAATTTAAATATTATTTACTGAAAAACCGTTTACACATATATTTAAATTTAATGTTTTTTGAAAATAAATCTATGAATTTATTTTTAAATTACCTAAATTTCATATTTCAGATCATTTAAAAATAATCATTCTTGGAATTATAGTTTGTTTATATTTGTAACAGTTCAAATTTCGCGCTGAAACATTTAAAAATGGCGTTCAATAAAAAATGAAAAACTAATAAATTGAAAAAAAATAACTTCCAGGTTTCCACTGTTATAAATCTTAGAAATAATAACATCTTTTCCTGGTAAATAAATACATTTTTAATCAATTTATATATAAATAGCCACAGAATTAAAAGTAAAGTAGTAAATTATAACATAACCTCAAAATTGTTATGGATGCAATTATTGGTCGACAGAGTGCGCTAGTAGTTTTGACAGGAACATGGCGACATCTGTTCCGATTTTTTATTATCAGTTTTATAACTCCGCAAACCTTTTGCCAACTAACAGTTGACTTTTCCGAAATTAATCAGTATTCGTTCGCCATTCTGCCTAGTTCTGTCGGGATTTTAAAAGTTTGTTTTAGTGCACAAGTTCGTAAAATGAATCTCTGATGGCTGATGGTTTGATCTGTTTTCTACGAAGGGTGAGTCCTGATTATTTCTACATCTGGTTCCTGAATTGTTAGCAATTCAACTAACAATTGTCATTTCGATTTAATAAGCCCGCGTGGCATGACGTGACAGTGACGAAAGCAAATTACAGTTACCTCGTTTATTTATTTATAAATTTATCACGTGCGTAACCATTTGAAATCGAACCTCGCTCTGTTATCAGTCAATTGTTGTAAAAAAATTGATTTCAGGGTCTTGGGTTATCACTTTTTTATCTTAGGTAAGGTAAATAATTACTGATTTTGTGCTTTCCAGTTTTTAAAATTGATAGTCAAATGCTAGAATACCTAATAAAAAGTTTTTTGCTCCGAATGACATTTCAAACTAACCTGTAATTTTCTTGATTCGATTCCTAATTTATTGACTCCATTGACTCAATTTCTAATTTATTTCATTGCACTTGATTCTATTTCAAAAATATTAAAAATCTTTCAAAAATTTCGTTTAATAATGTTTTATTTCATTTGCAGGCTCACAATTTAAATGTCTGTCAATCGTTTTTTAAATGTGATTGGTGATTTTATAACAATTAACTTTACATTCGTCGAATTTATTTATTTTCTCAATTATTATAGAACTAAGACGATAAAAAATATTTCTGCAAAAGTCAGTTGTAATCTTATTTATCATGAGATTGAGATTATGAAAGCCGATTACTTGATAGCAAGATGAGAATAATTCGAATTCTTTATGACGTTGTTAAACTGACACTGAATACAAAATTTAATTCCGTTTATTTAATTATTAATTTGAATCCCTTTATTCAATTTTTGTTAAGAAAATATATTAAATTAATGAATTATTTGCTATTTTTGAAAATATTTTTTGGAGTCAGTTGAATTGCCATTTAGTAAAAAATATTTTTAATGTGACTTCATAACGTCAGTAATTATTCAAAAATATGTCTACTGATTCTAAAATAAGGTATTTAGTATTTTGTCATATTTAGGAATAAGGAATCATATTTAGGAATCACTTTAGGAATAAGAGAAAGTTTTTCGAGTTTCCAAATCCTATAACTAAAATTATTTTTAGTTTACAGAATCTACATAGCGGAAATAGAAATAGTCCGTTACTATTTCTCTTTGTCTCCATAAATCCGGTCGATTCTGTTTCAAATCGATTTGAAGAGGAACGCTTTTTATACACAATTCTATTTAAATAACATTTGTCATCGTTGACGGGACTAAGAATTTTTGCATTCTCACAAATGAAATTATTTTGTATTCTATTCTATTTCTATTGTTTTTTAAACTTGTATTATTTTGTAAAAAATGTTATGCTGTTAATACTTTTTATCATCGATGAACTGTTACAGATAATAGGAATTTTGTATGAAAAGATATACTTGCAAGGCTTCAGGAAATAATTTACTTTTAATAATTTAATTTGAAGTCAAATTTATATAAGAATTAATGAATTACTTAATTATAGGCGAACCAGTACAGCAATACTTTTTCAGATGCAAACTTGTTTTATACTAATTTCCTGATGCCTAACGATCCGTATTGAAAGTCAAGTTACTATGATTCGGTCGATGGTTATTGCTGCAAACTCAGAGAAAGGCACCAAGGCAAGGAGATTTCGAGTGCTACACTTTACAGAAAGTGTAAGATTTTGCGCAAACAGGAAATTTATCAGGAAAACTCAGAAGAAAAATATTTACAACAAATAATTTAAAAATAACTTTTTTAAAAGAAAAACCCCTTGGCTTTAAGCTTCACAAAATTTTAAAAAATTCTCTACTTCAGATAGCAAATAACAATCTAAAAATGAGTTCATACTTAGGTTCGATTTATATTTTACTCATGAATTTATTTTCAGAGAGACTGAATTTTTTTTTATCTGTCTGTTGTGTTTGTCTTTTTATAACTCTTGTTTGCAATCTCCTTCAATTTTTCTGGCCTAGTATGTACTCTAATTAATGAAAGAACATTAAGAAAATGATGAAGTATGAAGTAAAGTGATGAGCAGCCAAGAATAAAAAAAATGAAGTAGAGAACTGACCTAAGTTGAGGCCTGAAAGTGCGATCATTGACTCTAAATGATCGATCAGTCCTTGACCTCTTATTTTACATTATGTCGTTTAACTTCACTTATAACGTAAATCACAAAGAAAGAAGAACAAGTCTATTTCGAATACTCGATTGCTCTAATATTTTTGTTTCGTCACAAAAAATAATTAAGGCTTCAAATGCAAGTTTCGAATAACATTTCAGAAGCTATTCAAAATTTTGTACTCCACCAGGATTTTCTAAAATTCCAGGATACTCTAAATTAATATTAAAGCTGCTTTCGAAATTTCTCTGAATAAAATTTTCCTGAAATTAATCACCGTCAGTTAACATTAAAATGAAACGAAAACTAACAATTTATAAAATTTAGTTCATCTTATTCAACAAGATTTGTTAATTTTCTGGCTTCTATTCTTAGAGAATTTATTGCAACACCAAAAAAATGATCAAGACAATATCTATTCGACACGAGTCATTAACAAAGAGGTCGTAGATGAAAGTTTATAACTTCAAGGACATTTTATGATCTTTCGGTAAATTCGTAATCGAATCTCTTTAAATTAACCGGATCACAATAATAATTGCTCAAGTTCGCTCACCTCAATTGCGCCATGAACTGATAGGAAAAAGGGCATTTCTCCTTGAGTCTCTCGACAAAAAAGAAACCTAATTTTTTTGATTTCCCATTTATAATTTTTGTCAGAATTTTTACTTCACAGTAAAAATACAAGTCCATAAAGAAAAAGATGAACAGAAAGAATTCATTATAAATTCAAAGAAGCCCCACTTTTCTTTGCTGGTAATTCTATTAAAATTTTATTCCGATGGTCTTTTATAAAGGGATATCTTGAACGATCATTGTTGATATGAAAGCATCGAAAGAAATTGAAGTTTTTTTGATATTATTTTTTAGAGTTTAAAATAACTATTGGTTTTTATTTGGACTTTTTAATTTTAGATTGAATTTTAAAAATTAAATTTAAATTAAGCTTTAAAATTAAAGAAACTTTATTAAATAGAAAATAAAAAGAAAGCAGCTATACTTTTTAAAATAAAGAATAATATTATTTGTTTAGAACAAAAAAATTTCTTTTCAGAATTCAAAAATAGGTTTGCGAGCATTGTGTGCAATATAAACGTGAACATAAACCTTAATCTATTTCCGGACGATTCTCGTTAAAAGAACGGTCGTTGCATAACGTTCTTTTTTCATGATAATGATACCATGTTTTTCCCACATCTTTGAAGATTTAACTGTTATGAAAATCTAGGGTTTGTGATGAGTAACTGTACTTGAATGAATAAGGAGAACGTGAGAATATTTACTCTTTTTTTTATTTATTAACTTATAATTTCAATATTTAGATTTTGGATAACGTCCAAAACTTAAAAATGCTCATTTCTACTAACCCAATCATAAGAAACTTCTTCCGCTGTAAAAATTCTCTAACCAATTTAATATTAGGGGAGATTTTATCTTGGATAAAATTTTGAATTTATTTTAAAAATAAATGGAAAATTGTTTCTGATTTTCAGATAGAATGAGCTGGACGAGCAGGATGGCTCGTCAGGGAACGGATTTGTCTTTACATTCTTTATCGATGCATCCAGGAAGTGCGGTTCACACGCCGTCTTCGTCTGAAGTTCATTCAACGAAAGTTACACCCGGAAGCGAAACGGAAGCAGGAAGCAGTCCTATCCTTTCACCAACAGAATCGAGAATTCCTAGACCTTCTCCAACGGCTTTACGACATTCGGCAAGTTTACGAGTTAGAGGAGAACGTGGGGTTCATTTGAGATCATCTATTATCAACTCGACGATTTATAATCACCAGATTCGAAATCACAGCAACCAAAATCACAACTACCTTTCCCAGTGCAACCAGCAGGATCTTTTTCCTATTATTAATGAAAATGGCACTGATTCTCCTCGACATCGATCTTGTGTAAGAAAACTAAATTTTTTAGTAATAAAAATATTTTTGAAAATTTTAAGATATTAGAGATTTGGAAATATTATAATATTTCCAAATCTTTCCAATATCTTGCCTGTAGGCAAGATATTCAAAATCTTCAAGCTGATTAATTTTTAAAAAATTTCATTCTCTAATTTTCCACAATTAGAATTCGACAATTATGTTCGAAGGTAGTCTGCCAATTTGAACTTTAATTAATTAGTAAATTTCAAAGAATCTCTTTAAACCTAATTTTTCTTATTAAAAATTTTGGCATCCGACAAAAGAACGTTTTATGAACCAAAATTTCTTTTATTGGAATTTACGTTCATAGTAAGAGAGTGGACTCCAATCCAAAAAATTTTTCTTCTACATCATAGAAAAAACTGTGACAACGATCAAACTTTTCAGTTTGCATTCACACTATGAACATAGATTCTAATAAAATACATTTGATTTATAGAACGTTCTTTGGTGGTTGCTTCAATTTATCAACATTCTAACTTTTCATTTGTAAATTTTTCATTTTTAAATTTTCAATTTACTAAATCTTAAAATTGTTCAATTAGATTTCAAAAATTTTACATTTCTAAATTTTTTATTACTCAAATTTTCTTTCTATAATTTAAAATGTTTTCTGTAATTTTCTTTCTATAATTTAAAATGTTTTCTATAATTTTCTTTCTATAATTTAAAATGTTTTCTATAATTTTCTTTCTATAATTTAAAATGTTTTAAATTACACTGAAATCTCTGTTAAAGACGTCTCGGAAAACGACTTCCAGGAATTTGTTTCGGCCTGTCTTGTTTACGTTTAGAGAGACCTCGATTTAGGCGAAGGCCATTCAGGCAACCCCCGAAACCCGCCATAAATCGAGGTTTCAGTGTACCTGATTTTTTACTATCAAACGTTTCTAATTTAACAACATTATAAGTTTCAATTTTTTCAGTCACTATCTAATTTTTCATTAAAATAGTGGAAGTTTTGAATTATTAATATTATAGATACTATATAGCCAAAGTAGAAATGCTAATATTTCTTGCTTAAAAATTTACATCTCTAATGAATCCAAATGAAAAATAGATATCGTAGGTAATTTGTAGTTTTTGAGGTAAAGAAATTAATTCTCAAGATTCCAGAAAAGTTCCAGAAGCTTATTTCTAAATTCAACTATTGCCTCAAAATATTTATAGAAATTACAGTCTTACTGTTTTACTGTAATTACAGTCTTACTGTAATTACAGTACACATTACACATAGTGTAATTACAGTACAGTAATTACACATTCTTACTGTAAATTGCTATTTTTATAGCAAGAAATACAAGCATTAATACCATTCAAAAATATTATTTTAATATTCAACTTTAAATGGATTGGAAAACTTTAATTGATAGGAGGTAGCGTGACTGATTTATCAAGAACCCTTATTGATATAAAGTTTTTCTTTGGTTTCTTTAATTCACTAATTTAATTACTTAGAGGGATTTGAATTACTAAACTGTTTTGGATTACTACCAACTGTTTAAGAATTTGATCTAATAATACAGAATAGAGATTTTTAAAAACAATGATTTTTAAATCACAATGGTTTTAAAAATACGATTTAGAATCTATTAACTAATTTATATAATTTATTGATTCGTTGCAAACTTAAAGTACACTTAAATTAAGAAATAAATTCTCATTTTTGTGAAAATTTTGATTATTGAATTAAGGGTATATACCAAGGTGACCACGTGACCGAGATGTCGGTAATTAATATTCCCCGAGTTTTTTGTCAATTATTATTAACTTAAATGCATTTTCAAGAGAAGTCAGAGGTATGTGGATCATTTCCACACCACTGGCTGCTCTTGAAAATTCATTTAAATTAATAAAATTAATAAATAAATAAAAGAACGATGGATGCATCGATACATTATTAATAAATTAATAAAATTCGGGAAATATATATTACCGACATCTTGGTTACGTGATTACCTTAGGATATGCCCTTAAAAACAAGAAACTTATTATAAAAAGACGCAAAACCTTTTATTTGACTTTTTGATTTCCTGTTTCTGGTTTTACAACCTTTTTATCGTCTTTCAAGCAACTTTATGACTCGAGAGAGATTGCAAAACCGCAGAAAATTTACCCTTGGAAAATGTGAATAGTGAATGCAGATTGACAAACAACGTTGGTTTAAATAAGTTTAAAGAAAACACGAGAAATTCTTTAGATTAAAAATTTATTTTTTCTACTGTTTAAGTTGTCCTTTCTTCTACTGTTTAAGTTGTCCTTTCTTCTACTGTTTAAGTTGTCCTTTCTTCAATTTATTTAAAAATTCAAAATTCAAAAAACATCAAGAACACAGTGAATACTATAATTTATTTTATATTCCCAGACACTGAATCTTTTCTCATTCCGTCAGGAGCTTTCGTTCTCGAACTTGGAGCTCCGACCTGATTCCGAAAACCCAAAACGACCTGAATCAGACGCGCAAGCAGAAAATGATCGATTTTCCAGGATCAAGTTGCGTTTATGGTACAAACCTGTTGCAAACCAGGTGCACGTTTATCTTTTCCCAGGTGTAGAATTATCAATTATGAATTACAAATCATCAGGGTATTGAGTCATTGATCATTAGAATTCAGTCTTTAAAAAAAGGATCCTCTCGACTTCTTGATCATTCCAGTTCTACCTCCTGGAAGGAGGAACTCCTGCTTCCTTTGCTCCAATTTCGGAGTCGCTTTTCGCGATGGAAAAAGGAGAGGAGCTCCTGACCTTTACCAACTAACGCGTCGGCGCAGATTCATGTCATCGCATGATACACGTAGTTTCCTAGTCAGTTAGTGGTGTGTCGTCCCCAGTTCCAACATCGTGCACGCGAAATTCGCACGTCCAAGTCCCCGACCTGGGGCTCAAACCTTCCGTCCAAAACTGTCCAGAAGCAAATTTGTGGTTTAAAATCTCTTCATGGAAATTCGTCCTTTCGGTGATTTTGCCATCCACCTAGTGTCGACCTCGCATGGATTCGCACGACGAAAGAAATTCACGCAGTTGTCCTTCGGTATGTCTTCGAGAAAGCGGGAACTTTTGATCCAGCTGGTGTATCATTTTAAAATTTAATTTCCTAAAAATTCCCTCTTGTTGAAGCTTTTGAAAAATTCAGGTCTTATGAGAGTCACGTTTTACATCTTGAAGAAATAAAAGTGGTTCTTTGGATGAGCAAAGAAATTGAGGGATAGAGAGAAAGGTCGATAATTTTTATGAAGCAGAAATGTTTTGGAGGTGGAGTAGAATATTTTGAATTTTACGATCCTTAGGATTTTGTCAGTTCGGATTGTTTCAGATTTTTGTGAATTTTACTTTTAAAACTGAAGATTTGGGATTTAGGTTTAGACTTAAGTTTAGATTCTTTCTAGATCTGTTTTCAGAATTCTTTATTTTTAATCTCCAATTTTGGATTCTTCCTAGATCTGTTTTCAGAATTTTTTATTTTTAATCTCCAATTTTGTATTCTTTCTAGATCTGTTTTCAGAA
>JBAGKK010095774.1:0-26221 GCA_037177015.1 Euceroptres primus
TAACATTTCTTTTTTCTTTGAGATTCTTTAAATAATTCTCGAATAAAATAACACTCAAAGAAAACTTATTTTCAAGTAATAAAATAGTTTTTCAATCTTTTTCTCTTGACTCGATATGAAAATTTGTATATATTAAAAAACAAATTTGTTATTTTCAAGTTAAAAATAGTTTTTCAACCTTTTTTTCTTGATTCGATATGAAAATTTGTATATATTAAAAAACACATTTGTTTGATCAGAAAAAAGTTTGATTCAAATTTTTTGATTCAAATAATATTTGCTTGAATCAACGAAATGTTTTTTTGACCTCACAAGCAATGCAATAATTATATTTTTGATCTAAAAAGATTTTGTTTGATTGTAAAAAACTTTTTTGAGTGAAAGATCCACTAAATTTTAATCTTAGAAGATTTTACAGAACAAAAATAAAGATTATAAATACTCTGTGAGAAAAGAGTCTCTTTGGCTCCGCTGGGAATCGAACCCAGGTCTTCTGATTGCCGGTCGGTTGCTTTGACCACTAAACTACTGTAGAGATCGAGATTTCTTCTTTCGCAGAAAACGCACTATATGCGTTTTAAAATAACTGTTTAAAAACAAAGATTTTCCAGAGAAACGAATAAAAAATTTGAATTTCGAGCACAAACCTTTTGGCCGCAGCGCTCAATCCCCTGGGCGCGAAATTCAAACCCACAAATTCTTTCTCCCTCTTTTCCAAAGACGAAATTTACCAAAAACTTTCCCTAATCCATTTTTCTCAAATTACCGTTATTTTTGTACACCAGCATCCTAAGGGAAAAAATCCGAATTAAATATTTCCGAATGTTTTTCCTAAGGGAAAAAATCAGAATTAAAAGTATATTTTCTATATTTAGTCCTACTAAAAGGTGAAGATTCCGAAAAAGCTATAAATATCCAACCCTCCACTTCTAAAAGCAGACTTCTTATCACGAGTAAAAATAAATCTGCAGACGAGGAAAGGAGTATCGATCCAGGTGTCATGAGAAAAAAGACCACATTGTCGGAGCCAATGTCTGTAACGCAGTGAAGAAGCTAGCCAATCAGAAGCCAGGAAAGGCTTTTTGGAAGGGGTTAGTCGAGTTATTGAACGAAACTGCATCCAGAGCAGGGTTTGCGAGGGGTGGAAAATTGAATCGTTGAGGGTGATCTCGGGCGTCGACCTCACTCTTCACTCTCGAGTAGAGGAAGCCCCTGGATGTCCTGGTTTCATTCGGAACTTTTTCCAGAAGCGCTCAATGAACGCGTGCACGTCATTGAGCCAAGCCGCGAGGCCACGCCTGATTCATAAATTCGTTCAGGAGCAATTAAATGCCAGATAACGAAATTTGTTTGGCGAACAACTGTGTAATCTGATAAGCTCATGTTTGCCTCTGTAGATTACGTTCCTTTGATAAACATTCACCTGATAAAAAGTCATAATTGAATTTGAGCCACACTACCAATGAAAATCTGCTCTTGACTCTCGTTTTATTTTTTATTTCGCAAAGAAGGATTAAGCAAGAAGAGGAGATAAAACTTCGGACCCCTTTAAGGTTATCTTGAGATGGTAAGTGCTTGAGGAATGTCAAAAGTAACAAGATAAATCAGTATAAGAATTTTTCGGACGGAGAGCAATCTTAAAATCTGAAGACATTTGAGTTTCGGATTTAAAGAAATGTGCCTCCTTGGAGAATTCATAAGATTTTAAGGGGATGAAGAGAAATTCCAAAAAAAGTCAGGTTTGTAATGGAGAGAATAAATTGTTAAGATCCTCTGGGAATTTCAAGGACAAACTCAGATGAGCTTATCAGAGGCAGGCTTTTATAAGGATGAATATAAATTTTAAATAGTTCTATCCCCTTAAGGAATAAAGACCAGAGTATATTCTAAGGGGCTCCCAGTGGTTCAGAAATGAATTTTTCCTGAAAAATCAGTCTACAGATCAAAATTTGTTTCCGACTTAAACGTTCTTTTTTTCAAATTGAAGCTGAATAAATTCCTCAGTGATCCCTCGAGGTTGATTTTTGATTTTGTATTTTGGAAAATTCTATGTAAACAACAAAAGTAGAAAAAATATTGTTTTCAGAATAATCATTATTTTAACCAGGAAAAAATGATTTCTGTAAACTGAATATCAAGTAAAATCAATTTAGTCAGTCAAATTGTCATTTTACACCGTATTAACTCACGAGCACGTTTTTTTTTTTTCTTAATCACTTCAGTTCAGGTCACTTATATACCATCTAGTTTTGTGACAAGAATTTCGGACCGGAACCCGGGCATATTTTTTGAGACAGGTGTCAAAAATCACAAATGTGTCGATTGTTGCTCTCCTATTGATTTTAGCGAAAAAAGGTATAAAGAGGAAAGAAAGTAGATAAAATTCTGAGAAATTTTGGGGAAAAAATAATGTCCTAGCACCAATAATTTCCAAGATACAGCATTTCGAAGTCATAATTTTCGAAAAACCCTTTTTGCCTGTTTTATGATAAAAAATCATGGGTTTAGTTTTTGTGAACTAGAGCGTTCGATAATGAATCTACGTTTATGCTGCCCGAGAATAACTAAAATTACATAAAATTCTACATAAACTGAAAAAAAACAATGTTCTATGTTCATAAACTTCGGAGTTATGAATTTTTGAAATTTTGTGTTTTTCACTGTTTTTTTCAAAAAAAAGTAAAACACGTTTTCTTAATTATTTCTGCAATCTTGACGTGAAAATTACATAAGGATAAATGAAAGAAGACTCAATTCTGAGAAATTCAGAAAAAAACATGGTTCTAACTTAAATAGGTTAAAAGTTATGACTTCTCAAACTTGACCCTCTTTGTCTTTTGTGAGTAAAACATACTGAAAAATATAATTTCAGTCATGTTTTGACTAATACAATAAAATATAATGCACTGAATGATTACTAATGATCAACTAAACATTTATTATAAATAAACTAATAATTATTTAAATTAATTATTTTTTTTACAAAATAATTTGTCATTTTTTGCACATTTTCCTTTCTTTTTTTCGCAGAAATTAATTCAAAATTCGTCACTTTTCATAAGTAATAAAACATATTTATAAACAAATAAATGTTATTAAAAATTAAGTTTTCACTTTTTCAGCACTTACGACTAATTTTATCTCCTAAATTAATTGAAAATAGGTAAGTATTCATTATTTATAAATAAAACAAATTTTTTTTTACAGTAATAAATGTTAAGAATGGGTCCTGTTAGAATCACGTTTTTTAAAAAAAATTTCAGAATTGAGTTTTCTTTTATTTATCCTTATATAATTTTCCCGTTAGGATTGCAGAAATAATCAAGAAAACGTGTTTTCCTTTTCAGTGAAAAAACACAAAGTTTCAAAAATTCATGACTCCGAAGTTTATGAAGATAGAACGTTGTTTTTTTCAATTTACGTGGAATTTTATGTACTTTTACTTATCCTCTGGCAGCATAAACGTAGAATTATTACGGAACGCTCTAGTTCACAAAAACTAAACCCATGATTTTTGGTCATAAAAGCAGGAAAAAAAGTGCCTCCTCCCTCCAGGCCGATTTTTAACTTTGTGTTTTTGCAAAATTCTATATAAACAACAAAAGTAGAAAACATGTTGTTTTCGGAATATTCATTATTTTAACCAGGAAAAAATGATTCGTGCAAACTGAATATCAAGTAAAATCAATTCATTTTAAATTAAAGTACGTAAATAATCGATTTGATGAGTAATTTGATTGTTATAAACAAATTTTATAAACAATTACTCTAATGTGACATTTTAGAACGGGAAAAATTTTTCTTCACTATAATTACTGAAATTTATTATGAAAGTGTAGTCTAAAAACAAAACAGAGAAAAAAATTAAGAATTGCTATTTTTATAAACAAATTTTGCGAACATATACCTACTCGAATTTTTCATTTTCAAGTAGAAAAAGAGAATTTCCGCCCTCAGAATTACTGAGATTTGTTATAAAAGTGTCAAGTAGTAACAGAACATTGTAAAAATTAAGAATTGTTAATATGATAAACAAATGTTTTAAACAAATACTCGAAATTGACATTTTCAAAGAGAAAAAAAGTATCTTCTGAACTAGTTTAATACACAAAATGTTTTACCATTGTAGTTTTAAGGGTTTTTTAAACATTAACATTATTATCTAGGGGGAACAAAATGTAAAAGACTGAAAGGCCATACATTATTAAATTATTAAGTAAATTATAAATTATTAGGTATCTTCTGGCTTAAAATTACTAATACATTATTAAATTATTAAGAAAATTATAAATTATTAGGTATCTTCTGGCTTAAAATTACTAAGATTTGTCAAAAATTAATAATTGTTATTGTTATAAGCAAATGTTATAAGTAAATACTGAAATTTGACATTTTCAAGAAAAAAAAGTATTTTTTGGCATAAAATTACTGCAGTTCGTTGTGAAAGTGTCAGTAACCAAACATTGACAGAAATTAAGAATTTTTATTGTCATAAACAAATTAATAAACTTTTGATTTTCATACTGTTTTTAAAGATTAGCATATTCTTCTCTGATAAATCTTGATTGAAATTTTTTTAATTTTATTTTCAACTACAAAAATGAATCGACAATAAAATATTTTCTTAGCTAATAAAAACTGCATTTGTTCATGATATTTTGTACAATAATTTGTTTTGTCATTAAACAAAACAGATCGTGATAGTTATCGAAAATAAAAAACGCTTTCATAACGAACTGCAGTAATTTCAGGCCAGAAAATTATTTTTCTGCTTGAAAATGTCAAATTTGGGTATTTGTTTAAAAAATTTGTTTATAACAATAAACATTCTTAATTTTTGACAATTTTTTGTTACTGGCTGACACTTTCATAACAAATCTCAGTTATTTTGAGCGAGAAAATATTTTTTTTCTAATTAAAAATGACAAATTCGAGTATGTTTATTAAACTTGTTTATAACAATAACAATTCTTAAATTTGACAATGTTTTGTTACTGGCTGACACTTTCATAACAAGCCTCAGTAATTTTAAGTGAGAAAAAATTTTTTTTTGTACTTAAAAATGACAAATTCGAGTATGTTTATAATAATAATAATAATAATAATAATAATTAACTTTAACATTGCTTTGTTACTGACTGACACTTTCATAACAAATTTCAGTAATTTTGAGTGAGAAAATATTTTTTTTCCACTTAAAAATGACAAATTCGAGTATGTTTATAAAATTTGTTTATAACAATAACAATTCTTAACTTTGACATTGTTTTGTTACTGATTGACACTTTCATAACAAATCTCAGTAATTTTGTACAAGAAAATATTTTTTTTCTGCTCAAAAATGACAAATTCGAGTATGTTTATAAAATTTGTTTATGACAATAACAAATCTTAACTTTGATATTGGTTTGTTACTGATTGACACTTTCATAACAAATCTCAGTAATTTTAAGCCAGAAAATACTTTTTTTCTGATTGAAAATGTCATATTTGAGTATTTGTTTCTAAGAACAGTAATTTTAAGCCAGAAAATACTTTTTTTCTGATTGAAAATGTCATATTTGAGTATTTGTTTCTAAGAACAACAATTCTTTATTTTTTACAATGTTTTGTTACTAGCTGACACTTCCATAACAAATCTCAGTAATTCTGAGCTGACAAATATTTTTCTCTACTTGAAAATGACAAATTCGAGTATAAGTTTATAAAATTTGTTTATAACAATAAAAATTCTTAATTTTTGTCAATGTCTTGTTCCTATATGACACTTTCGTAATAAATTTTAGAAATTATAGTGAAGAAAAATTTTTCCCCTACTAAAATGGCACATTAGAGTAATTGTTTATGAAATTGTTTATAACAATTAAGTTACGCATCAAATCAATTATTTACGTACTTTAATTGTAAATGCTTTGATTTTACTTGACATTCAATTTACACAAATCATTTTTTCCGGGTTAAAATAATGATCTTTCTGAAAACGACATTTTTTTACTTTTGTTGTTTACATAGAATTTTTTAAAAACACAAAATCAAAAATCGTCCTCAAGAGATCACTGGAGAATTTATTCAGCTTCAATTTGAAAAAAAAGATCGTCTAAATCAGAAACAAATTGTGACCTGTAAACTGATTTGTCCGCAAAAATCAAATTCTGAACCACTGTAGGGCAGTGTTAAATGAAAAATGGGTAGTATTAAATCTCGATTTCAGGCAGTGTTAAAATTGGTTTTGGCAAAAATATTGAACAATAATAAATATTAAGGTAGAGAACCATCAGGAGGATTCTTATATAAATAAATATAAGTTTGCGGAATGCGCAGTGCCGGATTGACGTGGGTCTTGCGTGGTCGATTTCTCAATATGCATACGTGCAAGCTCGAATGACCCAGATTCCAGCTCCGTAAATAAATCTCTGATTGTTTAAGAATCGTGGATGATTAAAAAATTGCTTTGCGGATTTAAAAACTTCCAGAAATTATTCCTAGGAAAATTGATCCGCAGTCGCTTCAGAAATTGAGATGAAAATATTCCTTAAGGTACCTCTACCAACTTTTTTGAAAAATCAGAAAATTCAGTCAATTTTAACTAAAAATCAGATAATTTTCACAAATTGCCAAAGCTAAAGTTAGCTGTGGATTTTACTAATAAGCAGTCAAATTAAACTTTTTGCACTTTTCTTAAAAATCGAATTTTTCAAAACACTAACCGTCCGATTTTTTCCTTTTGATGAGAGAAATTCCCTGGAATTTTTTCAAACTTTTTAAAAAAGTTTTAATATTGCAGGATATTTAAAATTTTCTAAATTTGGACATTTTTAAATGTCTTGGATTCGAATAAATTGTCAGTAATTTTAAAAAATTTGGAAATGTATGTGATATATCTTTAGAAAAAAAACTATAGCAAAGGGTTTTACTTCGAAATATTTTTTTTTTCATGGTTATTGCAGTTTGAAAATCAATAAAAAACGGCAGAAATTTCTAAAAATTAAACATATAAAAATGTCAAACGAAAAAAATATCACATGCAACATTCTCAACTTTTTAAAAATTACATTTAATTCAGGTAGTGGCTAGTGTTACGGAAATTTTCGTACAACTAGCACACAACATAGCATAGGCCAAGATTATTGTTAAGGAATATTCCGTAACACTAGCCTGCGCCTCCTTTGTCTTGTATGCTAGTTACGGAAATTTCCGTAACAATATCCTCGGCCTTTAATTTAACCGAATCCAAAAAATCATTTTTTGTTCATTAAAAAAAATCCAATTCACTTAAAAACAAGGCCCTATAATTTTTGCATCCATAGAATACATTTTAAAAATTTAAAAATTTTGAAAGACTTCTCGGCATCATTAAAATTCTTCTAAAAAAATTGGAAAAAATTCTAGGGATTTTCTCGGACTAACATCCAGAGAAAATGATAAATATGATTTTAGTTGCTCGAACACTGTTATTAATATTTTAGAAAGATCTTAATTTTTGTTATACTATTCAATTTTTTAATTGAATTTTTGTGTACTATTCAAAATTCTTTAATTATTTTGAAAACGGGAAAAAAATAATTAAAGGATTTTAAATAATAAGACGTAAATAAAAATTAAGATCATCCTGAAATATCTAGAGAAAATTTTCTTTGTTTCAAAGAAAATTTCTTTGAATCATAAAAATTATTGCTTTGCTATAAGTACATTTTGACGTTATGACCCTCCATTGAAATCAGGACGATGATTTTTGTGCCTTCAGGGTCTAGAAAATTGATTGAAAAAATTATATAAATGAATCTCGAATATCGAGTATTTGAATTTTAATCAAGTTAACATCCAATAAATACAACTCGGATACAATCGAGTAAAAGAAAAATTGATTCAACACCATAATCAATGTCCTAGACCCCAAAGGCACAAAAATAATCGTTCTGGTTTTGCTATACGGTCAAAGAAACATTTCTTTGATTCAAACAAATTTTTTTATTCAAATAATATTTGTTTGAATGAACAAAATGTTTTTTTTTTATCCAATAGCAATGCAATTATATTTTTGATTTAAAAAATTTTCTTTGATTGTAAAAAAACTTTTTTTAATGAAGGATCTAATTAATTTTAGAATATTTTACAGAACAAGAATAAAGATTTTCCAGAAACAAGAATAAAAAATTTGAATTTCGAGCGCAACCCCTTTGGCCGCAGCGCTCAATCCCCTGGGCGCGAAATTCAAACCCACAAATTCTTTCTCCCTCTTTTCCAAAGACAAAATTTTCCAAAAACTTTCCCTAATAATTAATACAATAACATTCAAAGAAAACTTATTTTCCAGTTAAAAAATAGTTTTTCAATCTTTTTTTCTTGATTCGATATGAAAATTTGTTTATAATAAAAAACACATTTGTTTGATCAGAAAAAAGTTCTTACAAACTCGCAATTTAAACGAATTTATATTAAGGAAGTAACCTTTAAAAAAGAATTCTCTTTCATTAATTTATTTTCATCCTGTCCTACGATAATTTTATATTTTGAATGAAGTTAATCGTTTTCTTTGAAAAGAATAATAATTTTCAAATAGGTTAACGAAAATAGAAAAAGGTTCTTTTCATAAAATTCATTTTATTTATCATTTAATGTAATTGATATTATTGATTTCCAGAAATGTTGAAATTATATTTAATTTGTTCTCTATAATTCATTCATGTATTTTGATATTATTGATATTATTGATTTCCAGAAATGTTGAAATATAATATATTTAATTTGTTCTCTATAGTCCATTTATATATTTCGATATTATTGATTTTCAGAAATGTTGAAATATATATTTAATTTGTTCTCTACAGTCCATTCATATATTTTAAGGACTGTAGATTGTGAAATATCACGTTGGTTAAACAAATTAAAAAATACCATAAATAAATTCTAAATACGATCCTTGATCTTGTTCTCTACTATTTTCTTTATATTTCAGATGCATACTAACAGAAAAAAGTACTTTAATAGAATTTGAAATATTTTTTTCAACAAAAATTATTAGGTGAATATTTACGATTTTTTGATTTTCACCCATGCACTTTTTACCTATCTCTTAATCGAAAGTAACAAATCCAAGCAAACGTGTTAAGAAAATGTTGCGATTTCACGTTTTTTGTTAATAACAAAAAATTGAAGAATTAATTTGTTCTAGCAAATGGCCTTTCTGCAGCTAATTTACTGTACTATAGATTTCGAAGTAATTTCCTATTTTTTCAGATTGTCTGGAACGGTTTTCACTGACATTGTTATGTAAATGTTTAAAAATGGATTTTAAAAAGTCGATTAAGAAGAGCTGCAGGCAACACTTAGCCGAAAAAGAGATCAGTGTTAGAGTTTCATTGAAAGACGTGAGACATGTCTTATCGACGTCGAGGCGAAACGCGGACTAGTCGCCGTAGTCGACGCCTACGCCAACATCGCTTAATGGAGTTTCCAATGCCAGCGATGATAGCGAGTGCTTCAATGAAGTTTTGACGATAAAAAAAAAAGAAAAGAGAAAAAAGTAAGGAAAAAGTGATTCCTTGGCCAATAACACCTACTCGCGATAACGAAATGTGATGACGTTTTTACATCGTTCTCTCCTATTTTTTTTTTATCAGGTAGAGAAAAATCGAGGGGGAATAAAGTTCTGAGCTAGGGTTTCGAAAATGGATTGACGTCAGCGTTTTTATTTCATCAAAGGGGAGGCTGCTTTTATCTTTTGCGAGATAAACTGGAGAAAGAAAAACCTTAAGGCGGTTCGTTAACGTTAAAGGAGAACAACTTCTAAAATACAAAAAAAAAAGCTAAAGGTGAACAATTATTTTCAGCAGGAATATTCGTAGCGTGATATAACATTTTAACATTATATTGATCAAACATTATAACATTTTTTGGAGCACAGAGACTTTATTGTTTTCCGAATAATCCTGCTGAAAATATTATTTTTAAAGAAATAATTTCTTTGTGGGAATAATTCGAATTAAAATGACTGCGGCTATTAAGGGTCGCCTCTTTAATTTCCAACGTTTTCGTGTGAGCGACGCACCTTTCAAGAGGTGTGTCGTCTCATTAAACTGATTGCCCACGAGCGAGAATGACGTTCGGGAAGCTTGAATATGAAAAAATAGCCTACTCGAATTACCTTGGAAAGAGACCACTTTGTCACTTTCCATTATCACCAAGCACACCCCTTGAAATTTAATCACTATCATCCAGCACATTAATTGGATTAGCTCTGAAAATAGAAGCAAGTCAAACAAATTTCTGCATTCATTAATTCAGGATCCCCATAAAGAAGGGGATATTTTTATACTTTTAACTCAGTTTAAAAATTAACGTTCCAACTCAATTTTTAGAATTAATTTTCCAAAACCACTTGGTAAATATTTACCAATCTTCACTTCTCATTTTTGAGAAACCTTAAAGGCGATTTTCCAGGGTTTTATTAAATCCTTGAGGGATTTAAAAACTTAAGGTTTGAATCGAAATATCAGTGGTAGAAATCGAAGCAAAATCTGAGAAATAGAGCTGAGTTCAATGGAACGAGACCATGATCTCGTGTCAACGACATCGTTGCCGGGCAACGGGTACCTCGAGTGACGTCATTTCCACTTCCTGGTCGAGTTTTTTTTTTCCCTCTTTACGGCAAAAAGAGCCGTTTGTATATCCTTGTGTAATTCAACGAGTCCGTAAAGCGGCGTGGTAGTGACACACGTGTTGACCATTTGTGAATCGACGCGACGCCGTGCCTTCTGTGAACGTTCTTTCGTTTCAGCGACATTTTCGTTGACGAAAGGCGACGAAAAAAAACGGAAAAAAAGATCGAGCAAAAGAAACAGGAAGTGAGCGCCCATCATCTTCGCGCATCCGACACTAAAAAATAGTTTCTACCACGTTTCACATGTATGATGTTCAAAAACCAAGGTTACTTTCATCATTACTATTTTATAAAGCTGTTATACATGCTGAAAATCTCTTAGGAATATTTAAATCACCTTAAGGCCACTCAATAAATCCGCAACTTTATTCTTATCCTTAAGGTTTTATTGTAATCCTTGAGTAATCTTCAAACAACCTTAATTTTATTCCAAAGTCCTGTATTTAGAGTTCCTTTTTCTTTTCTTTTTCACGTCAACAGTCCTAGGACTGTTGACTTAAAAAAAAAAAAAAAAAAAAAAAAACGAAAAAGGGACTTCAAACCTCGTTAATTTAATTCCAAAGATTGTATTTTATTTTTTAATTTAAAAAAATCCAAACACCTTTAATTTTATTTCAAAGTCACTTTTTTCTTAAATCAGCAGTCCTAGGAATGTTGACGTAAAAAAGAAAAGAAAAAGGGACTCCAAATACACTTGATGTTTTTTATATTAGTCAACAGTCGTAGGACTGTTGACAAAAATGGGACTTCAACCCCGTTAATTTTATTCTAAAGTCCATTTTTTTCTTAAATCAGCAGTCCTAGGATTGTTGACGTAAAATAGAAAAGAAAAAGGAACTACAAATACACTTGATTTTATTCCAAAGGCCCTTTTTTATTTTTAAAAAATATCAGTCCTAGGAATGTTGGCAAAAAAAAACGAAAAAGGGACTTCAAACCCCGTTAATTAATTTCCAAAAACCTTATTTTTTTATAAACAAAAACTCCAAACACCTTTAATTTTATTCCATAGTCACTTTTTTCTTAAATCAGCAGTCCTAGGAATGTTGACGTAAAAAATGAAAGAAAAAGGGACTAAAAATACATTTTATTTTTTTTATATTAGTCATTAGTCGTAGGATTGTTGACGAAAAAGGAACTTCAACCTCGTTAATTTTATTCTAAAGTTCCTTTTTTCTTAAATCAGCAACCCTAGGACTGTTAATGTAAAAAATGAAAGAAAAAGGGACTGCAAATACATTTGATTTTTTTATGTTAGTCAACAGTCCTAAGGAAAAGACGAAAAAGGAACTTCAACCCTGTTAATTTTATTTCAAAGACCCTATTTTTTTAAATAAAAAAAACTCCAAACACCTTTAATTTTATTTTAAAGTCCCTTTTTTCTTAAATCAGCAGTCCTAGGAATGTTGACGTGAAGAAGAAAAGAAAAAGGGACTACAAATACACTTGATTTTATTCCAAAGACCCTTTTTTTTATTTTTTAAAAATAACAGTCCTAGGAATATTGACTTAAAAAAAAAACGAAAAAGGGAGTTTAAACCTCGTTAATTAATTTCCAAAGACCTTATTTTATTTTTTTTTAAATAAAAAAAACTCCGAACACCTTTAATTTTATTCCGAAGTTACTTTTTCTTAAATCAGCGATCCTAGGACTGTTGACGTAAAAAATGAAAGAAAAAGGGACTACAAATATATTTGATTTTTTTATATTAGTCAACAATCGTAGGACTGTTGGCGAAAAAGGAACTTTAACCCCGTAATTTTATTCTAAACTCTATTTTTTTAAATAAAAAAACTCCAAATACACTTGATTTTATTCCAAAGACTTTTTTTAAAAAACGACAGTCCTAGGACTGTTGACTTAAAAGAAAACGAAAAAGGGACTTCAAATCACGTTAATTTAATTCCAAAGACAATATTTTTTTTTTTTTTTAATTAAAAAAAGACTCCAAACACCCTTAATTTTAGTCCAAAGTCCCTGTTTCTTCAATCAGTAGTCCTAGGACTGTTGACGTAAGAAAGAAAAGAAAAAGGGACTACAGATGTATTTGATTTTATTCCAACGACCCTTTATTATTATTTTAAAAATAACAGACCTAGGAATGTAGAAGAAACAATTGACTTGAAAAAAAAAGACGAAAAATGGACTTCAAAACCCTTTAATTAATTTCCAAAGACCCTATTATATTCTTTTTTAAATTAAAAAAGACTCTAAATACCTTTAATTTTATTCCAAAGTCCCTTTTTTCTTAAATCGGCAGTCCTAGAACTGTTGACATAAAAAAGAAAAGAAAAAGGGACTCCAAATACACTTGTTTTTTTTTAGTCAACAGTCGTAAGACTGTTGCAAAAAAGGGACTTCAATCCCGTTAATTTTTTCCAAAGACCCTATTTTATTATTTTTTTTCAAATAAAAAAAAACTAAAAACACCTTTAATTTTATTCCCAAGTCCCTTTCTTCTTAAATCAACAGTCTTAGGACTGTTGAAAGAGTGATTATAAATACACTTAATTTTATTCCAAAGATCCATTTTAAAAAAAATAACAGTCCTAAGACTGTTGAATTAAGAAAACAAAAAAGGGACTTTGAACCCTATTAAATAATTTCTAAAGATCCTATTTTATTTTTTTTTAATTAAAAAAACTCCAAACACCTTTAATTTTATTCTAAAGTCCCGTTCTTCTTAAATCAGCAGTCCTAGGACTGTTGATTTAAAAAAGAAAAGAAAAAGGGACTCCTAATTAAAAAAGAAAAGAAAAGGAAAAGGGGACTTAAAAAAGACTTTAAAAAAAGAAAAGGAAAAGGGACGCCTAATTTCATTACAATGTCCTTTTTTTATTTTTTTTAAGTCAAGAATCGACTCAAACAAAAACGAAAAAGGAACTTATAACCCCGTTAACTTTATTCCAACGGCCCTTTCATACTTATTTATTCTTTAAATTAAAAAAAAGACTCTAAACACCCCTAATTTTAATCCAAAGTCCCTTTTTTAAGACAAAAGTCCTAGAACTGATTTGCGAAAAAAAAACAAAAAGGGACTACAAACACCTTTAATTTCATTCCATCGACTCTTTTTTATTTTTTTTAAGTCAACAGTCCTAGGACTGTTGACTTATGAAAAAGGGATTAAAAAGTTTTCTAAAACAACCTCATTTTTTGAAGACAACAACTTACAGCAAATTTGAATCCGAGTCTCTTTAAGAACAATGTACTTTTCTTACTCTAAACACACTTAATTTTATTCCAAAGTCCCTTTTTCTAAAAAAAGAAAGGGACTTTGGTCAACACTCCTAAGACTGTTGACTTAATAAAGAAAGGGACTTTGAAATATAATTCAAGATGATTGAAGTAAGAAAAAGAAATCGTTCTTAAAGAGGATCAGACTCAGTTTTGTTGTAAACTGTTTTCGTCAAAAAATAAGGCTGTCTTAGAAAACCTTTTAAATCCCTTTTTCTTTAAGTCAATAGTCCTAGGACTTTTGGCTTAAAAAAAGGGACTTTGGAAAAAATTAAGGATGTTTGGAATAAGAAAGGTAAATCGTTCTTAAAGAGACTAAGGGTCGGTTCTACCAACTCTGATTAAAAAGTTAATCAAGGATTAACTCCTTAACTGGCCAATCACGAGCGGTTAAACTGAGTTAATCATTGATTAAAATTTTAATCACAGTTGGTAAAACTAGCCCTAAGACTCAGATCTGTTGTAATTGTCGTATTAAAACAAAATAAGGTTGTTTTAATAAAAACCTTCAAAGATTTTCAACCATTTTCATAAGATTTCCGCAAAACTTTGATCATTCCTAATAAGACTCCTTATTATACTTCTGATTATTACTATGTCAAAACTTAATCAACATCTTGTTTTAATCAAGGCCAACTTTGATCATTCCTAATAAGTCTCCTTATTCTACTTCTGATTACTATGTCAAAACTTAATCAACATCTTGTTTTAATCATGCCCAATCAGAAATTATTTCGAATCGAATTTTTCAGTAATTTTACAATAAAATGTAACTTCGAAACAAATTTTTTATGCTTTTCATAGATATTCAAATGAATATTTTCTAAGCAGTGTTCTTTTTAATGATAAGAAATATTTAAATCGCTTGTAATAACTTTTGCTCTAGTAAAACCATTTCTTCTTCAGTGCTCTTTTAATTTCAAACACAGTAAATTGTGGAATATTATTTAATTTGCAGCGATATTGTTTTAATCTAAAGTGGATCATTTATTCTATTCTCACAGTCTTTTGTTTTTCGGTTTCTCATTTTGCTGCCGATTAAAATGACACGCAGGGATTTTCTGTGAAAGGAAAAAAACTAATATTTAAAAAAAGTATTAAACATGTTTAATTCTTACGAATTTAACTTCAAGTAAAACCAATACCTTCTCATACGATTATGAGAATGTAAAAAAGTGCTTTTTAAAAGCACTGAACATGTTTAATTCGTAAGAATTAAACAATGCTTTGTTTAATGTTTCTATGCATGTCCAATGCTTTTTTTAAAATATTGCTTTATTTATCTTACGAGAAACATTTAAGTAAACATAATCGTTTATAATATTATGTTAAATAATATAGGTTAAAAAATTTAACATCCAATATTACAAACGATTATTTTCATCGAGGGTCAATACAATCCCCCACTGAGTATTTAAGCAAAAGTACAAAAAAATATCTACATTTGAAAGAATCAAACTTTCTTGTCACAACTTATATTATAACGTAGCTTTACAACATCTTTTACGATTAAAGTTAAATCAGTCAGTTCTTTTCATTTATTCCATTAATAATATCTTCAAGATCTATTTTTACGTCGTCAAATTCTATTTCGTAACTTAAACCTAGTGCATCGAGTTCATCGTTAACTATTTTATTCTTCCCTTGATCTGAATTTTTCGTAGGTTTCTTGACTTCCACATCAGTCATTTTTTCCCAATTTTTCTTTTTGCATACACCTTCAAAATCTAGCTTAACATTTTCAAATTCTATTTCATCAATTAAACCTGGTGTATCGCCATTTTCTTCTTGTACAGCTGGTGCAGTAGAATTTTCACTCTCAGTCAATGCTAAAAGCCTAGTTTCCTCTTGATCCTCCAAATTGCTGTTATCCTTCTCTTGTATTTCTATTACATTCGAAAGTTTAGTCTTCGGAATCGGAATTTCAACTCTTGCATTTCTTTTGTTTCCGTTGCTGCAACATCTGTGCAATTTTAAACTCAATGCGAGCATGAAGCTTTTCTGGCAATCAACACAATGAAAGGGCTTTTCTCCAGTGTGTGAACGCATATGGATGTTGAGCTTCCTTTGAGTGTTATATTTTTTATCACAACTTTCACACTCATAGGGCTTTTTAATCTTTCTGTCAAGGTGAATTTTTTTATGACTTCTTAGATAATCCTTCTTGAGGAAACTTTTGGAACAAATATCACAGAAAAACGATTTCTTGGTTTCGTGGATGAGTAGGTGTTGCCTTAAACTAAATTTATCATACGGATGAAACTTGCAAATGTCACATTCGTATTGTCTGTCTCCTGTATGACCTTTCATATGAACCGTTAAAGACTTGGAACTTCCCAAAATTTTTCCACAAACTGAACATTTGTGACTGCCTCCATGAACTAATTTGATGTGAACCGCCAGATAATCACGTGTTCTGTATTTTTTCCTACAGGTATCGCACTCGTAAGGCCTTTCACCTGTGTGAACCAGCATATGTCTCTCCAGATCATTCTTATAAATAAATCTTTTTTGACAATTGTCACACTTGAAGCGCTTTTGGTGTATCAATTTATGAGTTCTTAGATTCCTTAAATTCCAAAAAGTTTTGAAGCATACATCACAGACTAAATTTTTTACTCTTACATGAATTTTCATATGCCTTTGTAAAATTACTTTTCTTACAAAACACTTCTTGCAAACGTCACACTCGAAGAGTGTATCTGTAGAATGATTCTGCATGTGGTGTTTTAAAAAGATGGGCCTTGAAAAACCTTTTGCACAAATATCACACTTGTACAATTTTTCCCCATGAACAGAACGTTTATGAATTAGCATTGGTCTACGAGTTGGAAATTTTTTCTTACACACATCGCACTTGGTCCTTTCTTCACTGTGATTTTCCACATGTCTTTTAAGTTGATCTTTCTTAACAAACGTTTTTTCACAAACGTCGCATTTGTAGTCACTTACACTCGGGTATATTTCTTCATGGACCAGCATATGGTCTTTTAATAAGTAGACTGTCGAAAAACCTTTTGCACAAACGTAACACTTATACATTGTTGCTGCATGAATAGAACGCTCCTGATCAGAAGAGAACGTTTTTGTTTTTTCATGGACCAGTATATGCTTTTTTAAATAAAAGGCTCTTGAAAAACCTTTTAAACAAGTGTGACATTTGTACAATTTTTCTGCATGAACAGAAAGCTTGTGATTTCTCACTGAGTTATGAGATTTAAATCTTTTCTTACATACATCGCATTCGATTATTTTTGCATAGTGACTTTCCATATGAAGTTGATGACTGTACTTGGTAACAAATGTTTTTTCACAAACATCACACTTGTAGGCCCTTTCCGTCGAGTGCATAATCTTTTCATGAGTTTTCAAATAACGGGCATCTGTAAAATTCTTCTTGCAAATGTTACATTCGAATAACCTAATATTTTTATTCAAATGTGTCATTAGATGTTTTTGCAGATTACGTCTTTGGAGAAAACCCTTGGAGCATACTTCACAACTAAAAGGTTTTTTGTTTTCGACCTTGATCATATGTTGCGTTAAATCTTTCTGACTTGAAAAATGCTGTTTGCAAATTTCACATTCGAAGCGTTTAACTTTTGATTGACTTTGCAAAGTACTAACCGAATGGGTCCTTTGGTGTGCTTCTAATGTACTTGTGTTTCTGAATTTTTTATTGCAAATACCGCACTCAAATAACTGAATATTTTTATCCAAGGGTTTTTTGTTTTCGTCATTGATTGTAGGTTTAACTTTTGAGTGATTTTGTAAATGACTTTTAAGATCACACTTCATAACAAATGATCTTTCACAAACGTCGCACTTGTAGGCCCTTTCAGTTGAGTGTCTCTTTTCATGAATTTTCAGATAATGGCTTAATGCAAAAGTCTTCTTGCAAATTTTGCATTCGAATAACTTTATGCTTTTATCCAAATGTGTCCTTTTATGCGTTTTGAGGTTACGGCTTTTGGAAAAACCCTTGGAGCATACGTCACAATTAAAAAGTTTGTCGCTTTCGTCAATGATTTTAGGCTTAGATTTTAAATGACTTTGGATGTGAGATTGAAGATATCTCTTTATAACAAATGTTTTTTCACAAATGTCACACTTGTAGGGCCTTTCAGTTGAGTGTATTTTTTCATGACGCCTCAGATAAATGCTTCCTTTGAAACTCTTCTTGCAAATTTTGCATTCGAATAACTTTATGTTGTTTTCCAAATGTGTCATTAGATGTATTTTTAGATTCTGCTTTCTGGGAAAACGCTTAGAGCATACGTCACAAGTAAAAGGTTTTTCGTTTTCGTCATTGATTGTACGTTTAACTTTTGAATGACTTTTCAAGTGAAGTTTAAAATAATTTTTCATAACAAATGTTTTTTCACAAACGTCGCACTTGTAAGCCCTTTCAGAAGTGTGCCTCTTTTCATGATTTTTCAAATAATGACTTAATGTAAAACTTTTATTGCAAATTTTACATTCGAATAACCTGATATTTGTATGTGTGTTTAGATGTTGTTTTAGGTAATAGGTTTTGAGAAAACCCTTGAAGCATATGTGACAACTAAAAGGTTTTTTATTTTCGACGTTGATCATATGTTGAATAAAATCCTTCTGTCTCGAAAAATGTTGCTTGCAAATTTCACATTCAAAGCGTTTATCTTTTGATTGGCTTTGCAAAATACTATCCGGATGAGTTCTACGGTGTGCTCCTAATGTACTTGAGTTTTGAAATTTTTTATTGCAAATATCGCACTCGAATAACGGAATATTTTTATCCACAGTTTTTTTGTTTTCGTCATTGATTATATGTTGCCTTAAATCCTTGTTTGTTGCAAAACGCTGCTTGCAAATTTCACATTCGAAGCGTTTAACTATTGAGTGGATTTGCAGATGCAACTTTAAAATTTTGGAAGTCGAATAAACTTGTGCACAAACTGGACATTTGTAATGCTCATTTTTTGAGTGGGTTTTAACGTGAGTTTGAAGCTTATTTTTCGTTTGAAAAAATTTGCTGCAGTCGAAAAGTTTATTCTTGGTGTGAGTATCTGTGTGATTTTTCAGGTCTTGGGTGGTTTTGAATACACGTCGGCATTGTTTGCACCAGTGAATTTGTGGAATTAATATTGTAGGCAACTTCAAGTGATATGTCCTATTGTTTTGAACGATGTTCCATGTCTCTTCTTTGCCGTTCGATGAAAGCTGAAAGAAAAGTTCTTACATAAGTGAACCATGGAAAGCGAAAAGAGCCTAACTCCATTTTCAGATGTCACTTGTTTATTACGTATTATATTGAGTAACAAGTGACTTCCGAATAGGAATTAGACTCTTATCGCTTTCTATGTTTCAATTATTACAAATATGATTATTCAAACTACATTTTTGGTATTTCATTATCGATAAAATAAATCATGCAGACCTTCAGTCATGTCATATCGTAATTTCCGTATCCCACATTTTCAAGATAAAATTTGTGTCATTTTTACTGCAATAGGTTTTTATTGAATCTTCCTACTTAAAAATCGAGCAAAAAAAACAGGAAGTGAGCACCCATCACCTTCGCAAATCAGACACTCAAAAATAGTTTCTACCACGCTTCACAAAGATCTTTATTCCACACTTGACCGAAATGGCCACCTTTTGCCCCTGAAAATAGGGGCGAAAGTAGCATATATTTCCTGTAAACCGCATTTGCGGGGCGAAAGTAAAATTTGCGGGGCGAAAGTAAAATTTGCGAGGCGTAAGTAAAATTGACATTTTTTTCTTTTTCAATTTTTTTTCAGAATTCGAGCCGCGAACAAAGTTATAGAAAAATGCGCAGGACCCGCTTTTCAGGGCCAAAAGGTAGCCACGGTCGAGAGTGGAATAAAATACTATATGCAACACGGGACGAAAGTAGATTTTTCCCTCAGGTAATTACTGCCCTCGCGGGAAAAATCTGCTCCTTTCGCCCCTTGTTATATAATGCACTATTAAAAACCAAGGTTAAATGTCATTACTATTTTATAAAGCTCTTAAATATTCTCTGAAAATCCCTTAGGAATATTTGAATCACCTTAAGGTTATTCAATAAATCTGCAATTTTATTCTCATCCTTAAGGTTTTATTATCAGCCATAGGGTACTGCAAACAACCTTAATTTTATTTCAAAAACCTTTTTTTTAAAGTCAATAGTCCGACTGTTGACTTAAGGAAAAGAGACTGAAAATTTTTCTAAAACAACTTTATTTTTTGCAGAAAACAACTTATATTAAAACTGAGTCTCTGTCACTTTAAGAGCGATTTACATTTCTTACTCCAAACACCCTTAATTTTATTCCAAAGTCTCTTTCTGTGTAAGTCAACAGTCCAAAGCCTGTTGAATTCAAAAAGAAAGGGTGTTTTGAATAAAATTAAAGATGTTTGGAGCAAGAAAAGTAAATCGTTTTTAAAAAGAGACAGACTCAATTTTATTGTAAGTAGTCTTAAAAAAAAGGTTATTTAAAAAAACTTTTTAGTCCCTTTTTTTAAATTAACAGTCCTAGGACTGTTGACTTAAAATCCTATTGACTTAAAGAAAAAAGGACTTTGGAATAAATGTTTGAAGTCTTTGTTTGTTTTTCTTTAAGTCAATAGTCCTAGGACTGTCGACTTACACAAAAGAGACTTTGGAAAAAAATTGAGGGTGTTTGGGATAAGAAAAGTAGATGTAAAAGTAATTTTTGTAACTTGTTGACTTAAAAAAAATAAGGACAATAAGTTTATTTTAGCTATCTTTTGTAGTCTATTTGCTTTAAGTCAAGAGTCCTAGAACTGTTGATTTAAAAAATAAATGATATTTGAGTTTTTAAGTCAACAGTCCTAGGACTGTTGACTTAAAGAAAAAGGGGCTTTGGAATAAAATTAAGAGTGTTTAGAGTCCTTTCTTTTTGTTTTCTTTAAGTCAACAGTCCTAGGACTCTTCACTTAAACAAACGAGACTTTGGAAAAAATTAAGGGTGATTGGAGTAAGAAAAGTAAATCGTTCTTAAAGAGTCAATTTTGTTCTAACTTGTCAACATCAAAAAAATAAGGACAATAAGATTGTTTTAGAAATCTTTTTTAGGCCCTTTTTCTTTAGGTCAAAAGTCCTAAGACTGTAGATTTACAAAAAATTAATGATGTTGGAGTCCCTTTTTTGTGTTTTAAGTCAACAGTCCTAGGACAGTTGACTTACAGAAAATGGGACTTTTGAATAAAATTAAGGGCGTTTGGGGTCCTTCTTTAATTTAAATCAACAGTCCTAGGACAGTTGACTTAGAAAAGGGACTTTAGAATAAAATTAAGGGTGTTGGAAGTAAGAAAAATAAATCGTTTTTATATAAAGAGACTCAGACTCAGTTTTGTTGTAACTGTCGCCTTAAAAAAATGGTTGTTTCAATAAAAACCTTCAAAGACTTTCAAAAATTTTCGTAAGTTTTCCGGAAAACTCTAATCGTTCCCAATACATTAGATACATCTCCTTATTCTACTTTTGATTACTTAGTAAAAACCTATTAATCATCTTGTTTTAATCATCTTGCCCAATCACAAATGATTGCGAATTGACCATTTCAGTAATTTTTTGATAAAACGAAATTAAACAAAAATTAAATTGAATGACCTAAAAGTGTTCTTTTTAATGATAGAAATAATTAAAACTGCTTTGGAAAAACTTTTACGATAGTAAAATAATTTCTTCTTCCGTGCTTTTTTAATTTCAAAAGAAAAAAAAGACAATATTCAACAAAATGTATTAAAAATGTTTAATTCGCAAGATAAACATTTAAGGAAAAGTACAAAAACATATCTACATTTAAAAGGTTCAAACTTTGTTCTTACAATTCATATTATAATGCACAACATATCTTTACAACGTATCTTTTGCGATTTTTGAAACAATAGTCACTCAGTTATTTTCATTTACTCCATTTGCAATATCAAGTTCTATTTTTACGTCCTCAAATTCTATTTCGTAACTTAAACCTAGTGTATCAAGTTCCTCATTAACTGTCTTATTCTTCTTTTGATCTGAATTTCTCGTAGATTTCTTGACTTCCAAATCAGTAATTTTTTCCGAGTATTTCTTTTCGCATGCATCTACAAATTCTACTCCATCACTTAAACCTAATGTATCGCCAAATTCTTCATGTACAATTGGTGCAGTTGAATTTTCACTCTCAGTCAATGTTAAAGACCTAGTTTTCTCTTGATCGTCCAAATTGCTGTTATCCTTCTCTTGTATTTCTATTATATTCGAAAGTTTAGTCTTCGGAATCGGAATTTCAATTCTTGCATTTCTCTTCTTTCTGTTGCTGCAACATCTGTGCAATTTTAAACTCAATGCGAGCATGAAGCTTTTCTGGCAATCAACACAATGAAAGGGCTTTTCTCCAGTGTGTGAACGCATATGGATGTTGAGCTTCGTTTCAGTGGTATATTTTTTATCACAAGTCTCACACTGATAGGGTTTTTTAATTTTTCTTTCAAGGTGAATTCTTTTATGACTTCTTAGATATTCCTTCATCACAAAACCTTTAGAGCAAATATCACAAAAAAACGATTTCTCGGTTTCATGGATGAGCATGTGTTTTCTTAAACCAGATTTATAAAACATGCGATTCTTGCAAATCTCACATTCGTGCGGTTTTTCTCCAGTATGGCCTTTCATATGAACCTTTAAGTACTTGGAATTTGACAACATTTTTTCACAAACTGGACATTTTTGATCTTTGTCGTTATCTCTATGAACTAGTTTCACGTGTTGTCTCAGATAATCACGTGATCTGTACTTTTTCTTACAAATAAAGCACTCGTAAGGCCTTTCACCTGTGTGAGTGAGTATATGAATCTCCAGACAATACTTGAAAGTAAATCTCTTTTGACAGATGTCACACGTGAAGGGCTTTTGGTGTGTCTTTTTATGATTTTTTAGACCATTCTTATTCGCAAAAGTTTTGGAGCATTCCTCACAGACAAAGTTTTTTACTCTTGCATGAATTGTTATATGACTTTTTAAAAAAACTTTTCTTGCAAAACACTTCTTGCAAATGTCACATTCGAAGGGTTTACCTGTAGAATGTTCCTGCATATGGTTTTTTAAAAAGTAGGGTGTCGAGAAACTTTTTGGACAAATGTGACACTTGTAAAATTTTGCTGCATGAACAGAACGCTTGTGAAATTGCATTGAATTTTGAGAGTTGAATTTTTTCTTACATACATCGCATTCGGTCTTTTTTCCACGGTGACTTTTCATATGAGTTTTAAGATTGTCCTTCGTAACAAATGGTTTTTCACAAATGCCGCAATTGTAGGCCCTTAGAGTCGAGTGCCTTTTTTCATGAACTCTTAAACATTGGCTTGTTGTAAAACTCTTCTTGCAAATATTACATTCAAATAACATCGCTTCATGAACAGACCTCTTGTGAAAACTCATTGAATCATAAGATTCAAATTTTTTCTGACATACATCACACTCGATCTTTCTTTCATTGTGAGTTTCCATGTGGTTTTTAAAATTTTTCTGTACATAAAATATTTCTTCACAAATGTCGCAATTGTAGACACTTTTGGCCGAGTGTATCTTTAGATGAGCTTTCAGAAAATGGTTTGTTATAAACCTCTTCTTGCAAATTTTACATTCGAATAACCTTATGTTTTTATCTGCATGTGTCGTTTTATGTCGTTCTAGATTACAGCTTCTGAGAAAATTCTTGGAGCATAAGCTACAATTAAAAAGTTTTTTGTCTACGTCATTTATTACAGGCTTAACTTCTGGGTGATTTCGCATATGAGTTTTAAGATAATTCTTTATAACGAATGTTTTTTCACAAACCTCGCACTTGTAAGGTCTTTCAGTCGAGTGTATCTTTTCATGACGTTTCAGATAAAGGTTTGTTGTAAAACTTTTCTTGCAAACGTTGCATTCGAATAACCTAATATTTTTATCCAAATGTGTTGTTAGATGTTGTTTTAGTAAACTTCTTTTGAGAAAACGCTTGGAGCATATGTCACAACTAAAAGGTCTTTTATTTTCGACGTCGATCATATGTTGAATAAAATCCTTCTGTCTTGAAAAATGCTGTTTGCAAATTTCACATTCGAAGCTTTTAACTTTTGGTAGGCTTTGCAAAGTGCTAACCGGATGAGTCTTTCGGTGTGCTTCTAATATAATTGAATTTCTAAATTTTTTATTGCAAATTTCACACTCAAATAACTGAATATTTTTATCCAAAAGTTCTTTATTTTCGACGTTCATCATACATTGAATAAAATCCTTCTGTCTTGAAAAACGCTGCTTGTCAATTTCGCAGCTGAAGCGTTTTATTTTCGAGTGCTTTTGCAGATGCAGCTTTAAATATTCAGAAGTCGAATAAACTTGTGCACAAACTGGACATTTGTAATGTTCTTTGTTTGAGTGTGTTTTAATGTGAATTTGAAAGTTATCTTCTGTTTGAAAAACTTTACTGCAGATGTTGCAGTCGAAAATTTTATTTTTAGTGTGAGTATCTGTGTGATTTTTCAGGTCTTGGGTGGTTTTGCATACACATCGACATTGATTACACCAGTGAATTTTTGGAATTGTTATTGTAGGCAATTTCAAGTGATATGTCCTATTGTTTTGAACGATGTTCCATGACTCTTCTTTGCCGTTTGATGAAAGCTGAAAGAAAAGTTCTTACGTAAGTGAACCATGGAAAGCGAAAAGAGCCTAACTCTATTTTCCGATGTTACTTGTTTATTAAATATTATATTTAGTAACAAGTGACTTCAGAAACTTTATTCAAACTACATATTTGATTTTTCATTATCAATAAAATAAATCACGTAGACCTTCAGTCATATCATGCTCTCTAAATTTAAATCAGTCAAAATTTTCACTGATTTCATTCAGTGACCCATTTCTAGCTAATTCATCAGTGAATTTTGACTGAATTTCAGTGAAATTGACTGAAATTTCAGTGAAATTGACTGAAATTTCAGTGAATGAATGTGAATGAATGAAATCAGTGAAAATTATGATTGATTCAGATTTAAAGAGTATCGTTAATTCCACATGCTACATTTTCAAGATAAAATTTGTGCAACTTTTTCTGCAATTTTTCATTGAATCGTCCTACTTAAAGTTTCAAACGCACGTGTTACGGAAGCTCGTTATCTCTAGATATTCATTTGTCAGAAATTTTAATTTGCTAAAAAATGCTTAATGTTTATTATATATTGCTAAGTCAAATCGTAACTAGCATCTTCACAGAAAGATGTTACAAGATGTTACATGGTTTGTATGTTACAACTTTTTTTCGGTGTGCGTTGTCTCCATGTATGATGCATAAGTCTATCCTTTCTTTGGTCTTAAAAGTGTTACATAATAAATCAAGCCCGATTTTTGGCTTGAAACAAGACTTTGTTTTACAGTGTTGCTTTAATCAAGTTGCCGAATCAGAACTGATTTCGGTCGGCCTATTTCAGTAATTTTTTAGTAAAATGCAACTTCTGATAAATGAATACCAACCAGTGAATGATTTCAGTGTTGGCCAGAGTTTAGAGATTATGTAACAAGCTCTTGATATCCTTCTCTTTTGCTCTGGCTCCTCTCGCTTGCTCGGTCACTCGATCATTTATTGCGGCACTCGAGCCGTATTTCGAGGCCGCACCGTGGTCTCGAATAAAGTCTCATGAATCACGCTTCCCGATGCCAGACCACGTACTTACGACTGGGCTGTCCTATTCGCCTATCAGTCACACTCATTCATCCTGATCATATTTCCTTCTTACGTCGTTTCATCGATCCGTGCCAAATTCCTGAAAATATCCTTCTAAAGAAACACAAGCGGCCTTAACATAATTAGAAAGGCTGATTATTCCAATATTGGAAGGTCGAAGACCCTTCAGGAATGTTTAGATCAACTTATGGAAATTGAACTGAACTTGAAAAATAAACTCAAGAGTGGTTAGATCTTAAGATACTTGAAATCGACTTTAAGAGTTTGCTAAACCAGGGTGTCTAGCGTTTCTCCTTAAAAAAATTCCAGGACTTTTCCAGATTTTCCAGGTAAGAAATAGTATCATTTTTTATTATTACCATAAACTTTGATGGAAAGAAATCTTTTTCTCTTGAACCTGTACGATAGAAATAATTTGCACAACTAAGTGAACCATATAAAATGTTTATTATACGATTTATGAAATTCTTGAGTTTGTCCAAGTGTATTTATCTGTATAAGCTTAAAAAACTATTTTTTAAGGAAATACCGAGGGGCTGTTCACTCTCGAATCAGACGAGCGCCTTAGAGCGCCTTATTTACTGTTGATTTACCTTATTTCTC